>PVKC010012066.1:0-24019 GCA_004027635.1 Crocidura indochinensis
ACGACATACAATTGATGAAACACAAGGGCTCTGAATATTAAAAATTGGGAACATGCACAGGTAGAACATACTGCTAACTGGGCATTCCTGCTACCAGCACATCCTGAAATAAAAATATGTCCTATGGTCAGAGCTAACCCTCCCTTTTACAAAGTGGGGTTATTTTTCTGCAACATCACCATACTTAGTATTTGTTTTTGTGACTATAAATCCAATGATGCGACCTCATCTTTTGACCTTAATTTAATAGTCTGTTTTTTAGTTTTGTGGAGGTTTGATCTTTTCTGGACATAACTATGAACCGTGTGACAGACCCTATACACCAAATATATTATTTCTAGTCTGAGCCAAACATTTATCATAATGCTAGTTTACATCCAACAGAATCTCTTAAGAATAATAAAGTAGTTCTACGATTGATTTGATCAATATTTTAAGTTAGAATGAACTGCCAGAGAATTCAGTGCAGCAGTTTTTAATTTTCATTAATCTTAAGGAAGATAAATCACATTAATTAAATTTGCTGTTCTAAATTGGATGGCATTATAAACAATCCAGAAAGACACTAAAAGTGGGAAATTGGAAATGGTTGGGCAACAGCAGTAAACAAAACACACAAAATTCATTTCAGAAGAGTAAAGCCAGCTTTTTAGAAGATTATTTTCTGTTTACTTTTTGTTGTCCTTCAAAGATAATTTTTGTCTTTTATTTAAGACACAGTAATGCACAGTTATTCGTAGTAGAGATTTCGATAGACAATGTTTCAGCACTAAACCCACCTCTAGTGCAGCTTCCCAGCATCCATCTCTTATAAGGTCCTCCCAGCCTGCCATCTTAACAGATGCCTTTAATTTTTGGGTCCCATGTTAACTTTTGGGACTCATGAGTTAAGTATTGTTCATTCCATGGTTTGTATATTTACTTCTCTCCTTTCTTAACATCACCAAATGTACCTGAAAACCCTTGATCCTTGTCTCTTGTCATTTGGCATCTGTCTCTCTCCCTCTTGACTCTATTTTTACTTCCCTTCATTAGACTCTGAGACCAAGTGTATTCCCTCATGCACTTATTCTAAATGCCACATACATGAAATCCTCTTGCATTTTTTCTTTTTCTGACTTATTTTGGTTAACATATCTTCTGCTCTTTCCATATTGAAGTGAATTGCATGGTTAAATCATTCCTTAGAGCTATGTAGTTTTCCACTGTTGATATGTACCACATTTTATGATACATTCATTTGTTCAATTTTTACTTAAAATTTTTAATTTACCTGCCATGATATATACAGAGTGATAAAGTTGTTTATGATTGAGTTTCAGTCATACAGTGTTCCAACACCCATCCCTTCACCAGAGCACATTTTCTGCCACCAATGTCCCCAGTATTTCTCTATATCACTTTACTTTCTACCAGCACCCAGTTTCTGTCCAGAATAATTAATATTTCAAAGAATCATTAAAGTATGCTTCATCCTTTGCTCTCTGAATTGTTATTGTTTGAAAATGAAGAAGTCTATGCATAAAATATCCAGAAATATGTATTAAATATACTTCCCTTGTTCAAGACCACCAGTCTGGTTACCAGAAAGCATAGAATAATATATTATTTTACTTATAACTATTTGTGTTACCTTGAGCAAAACACTAAAATCTCAGCCTGCAAATGCCTTATTTCTGTATTAGATGTTAATGATAATTTCTACTTTGTAGCTTTGTTTAATAATTACAGTAAACTAGAAGCAAAATAATAAGTTTAGTTTTTTAAAGCCATGTCAAAATAGAAAGGGGCAGAGAGGTAGAAAGGCAGAGAAATAAATTGAAGAATACTTGGCTTCAACAACTATTCTTCAACCTCTAAAGAAAAACAAAACTAAATGTAAAAAGATGCATTGAGTGCAAAGTCTATTAAGTGTCATAAAACACTTAGGGGAAATGTCACTATCTTAAATAATCAAAAAAAGATTTTTCAGAGAAAATGACATTTGAATTGGTCCTTGAAAAAAAAGTTGAAGTTTTGAGAATGGTGAAATATACCAGAATACCCTAAAGAGAGGGAATAATATTAGTAAGACAAAAAAAAGTCAAAGAAAAAATAAAGACAAAGCAGGGATGAGTAGTTTGATTCAACTGAAGTAGAAAAAAATTAAAGGAAGATAATAAAGAGAAGATGGGAATAAACAATCCAAGAAATGAGCTCAGTTTGTGAAAAAAGTAATTATTTTAGACATCAACCTGAAGTTGAAAGACATTATTGGGTAGAGACAAAACACAGCCATATAACAGAATGGAAAGAATTATGACAGAAAGTAAATGTTTCTCATGGTCATCCAAGATATATCCAAAAGAGGAGACTCGCAAAAATACATAGATCTTCAATAGAGGGCAAACACAATTTATTATGCTACATAATAAATAAGAAACATAGATGAGAAATTGAAGTTTAGATCCTTGAGCTTATTCTGTAGGATTAATACTGAAAATAAGAAGCATCTTATTGTAATCAATGATGATTCCCTGATCTATTGATTAAGACATTTTCATGGAGTGGTTTATGAATGTACAAAGTGAGATGCACTACAGGCAAGGAGGAAAAACAGGAAGACTCCCTAGTGCATCTTTCAAAGGTAAAGTTAGCTTTGGAAATGAAAACTAGAGCCAGTGAGAATTACATTCTTCATTATCCAAGAATCATTTTATTTCTTGAAAAACATCCGTGACAACTCAATGGAGAAAAGGAGAAATAGATTTATCACCAAATTTAGAAAATAATAGTTCCAATAAGAAGCAAAGAAATAAATGTAAGTTTTTCTGACATATACCTGAGATTAAACTTTGTCATGTGGATGTTGTATGATCTGGGGATCAATGAATCATTGTTTAAATTGTCTTAGTTTGAGTTTTCTCATCCCTTAATAGGTAGATTTTGGTTTCTATAGCAGGAGGCTCTGTTGAAGAATAAGCAAGATTAAAAAAAAAACAACAAGCACTTGGCACAACAATAAATACAAAACAAACATAGATTTTTTTCCCCCTCATCTCTATTCTTGGCCAGCACTTGCAAACCAAGGCACCAAACCCTGTATGCTGGTCATTTAATCTGGTTCTTTATGGAATCCAAAAGTATAGAACATTTGTGTCTGCTTTGGAGAAATGTCTCTTCAAACCCCTGCCATTTTCTGATCAGGATGTTGAGTGTTTGTTATTCAGTTGACTTATTTATTTCTATATCCTCAATATTAATACTTCATCAAATGTTGGAGTTGTGTGCACATCTTCTCCTAACCAATAAATTTTTCAATGTTTTTGTGGTAATTAATTTTGATAAAAACAAGTTTTTTATTTGATGGAATCCATGTGCTTATGGATGTTCCTTGGGTTTCCCTTATTGTGATAGTGAAATCTCCAAAGACATCCCTATGACTGATCTCAAGAAATCTTTTGTGTGTAGTTTCTTTCTGGTCTTTGGTGGTATGAATGTGTGAAAATATATTTGTGGTAAAGGAAATTTTATACTACTAAGTAAAACAATATGATATCAATTAAAAAATAAAAGTACTGTGAAAATGGATATTTGGGTATCCTTTCTCAACACATACCAAAACAACAATCAATTCACCAAAACTTGCCCTGATTCAATTGTTTTTTGTTTGGTTACAGTCTGTAATATAGAAATAAGAGAATTTGGTGACAATTTTTAACGTTGTTACTTTTCTGATATGTGAGGCATATGTTAATATGATGTTAAAGGAAGAATAAAGAATAGATTCAAAAATAATTTTCTAGATTTTTTATTAAAATTCTACGGCAATCAATAGCTATAGCCATACCAGTTAACTTTTGGCTGATTCTGTCTCAGAAAAGTTAAAACAAGTATATGAAATAATTGTTTATGCAAGAGATGTTAATACTTTATAGCATCACTTAAAAGTCACTAAAATTTTGCTATTGTACCTAAGTTCCAGAAAATATTAGTAATGAGATAGTTTCTCAGCCATATTCTATCCCCAGGTATCCTGATCATTAGATTATTAGTCTAGATCTTATATAATTCATGTCACTTAAACTTTCAAAGTTTATTTATTTATTTATTTTTTGGTTTTTGGGTCACACCGGCAGCGCTCAGGGGTTACTCCTGGCTCCATGCTCAGAAATCGCTCCCGGCAGGCACGGGGGACCATAGGGGGCACCAGGATTCGAACTGATGACCTTTTGCATGAAAGGCAAACGCCTTACCTCCATGCTATCTCCCGGGCCCCTCAAAGTTCAGTTTTATCTTCTAAAACATAAGATCTAAAATTTAAAAAGCACAATAAATTATTAGAATTAAACTATCTTGTCTTGATTTACTCATAGAATACATAATAAATACACTCATCATTAAAAAATGAACTGAAAATGGTGCAGTACAAAAATTAAAATCAATAGATTGAAGGGATAGCACCACGGTAAGGCATTTGCCTTGAACTAGGTGGCCCAAGGATGGACCCGGGTTTGATTCCTGGCATCCCATATGATCCCCCAAGCCTGTCAGGAGAAATTTCTGAGTGCAGAGCCAGGTGTAATCCCTGTGTGTCACTCAGTGTGTCTCAACCCCTCTCCCCACACACACACAAAAGTGAAAGAAAAGAAAAAGAAAAAATCAGCAGAGGGTAAATTCTTGACAAGTATCGAGTGCATATCTTTGCCTGGCACCTTAGTTTACCCTTCTATAAATCAGAATAACAATTTCCCAAGGGATGCTCTGGATTATTTAACGTATAGTTTGTAAATATAACATAGAAGTGAAATTCTGCTTGATTTATTGGTATAGGAAATGATGCAATTTTTTGTTGAATTTTAAACTGTCATTTTATCAAACACTTGTTTTCAGAACAAGGTTCACTAATGTCTGACTTCCTCTAAAAATAACCAGCAATTTCAGTAAATTTTAAAAGGGGAACATTTTCACGGCTTCCTGTCTGTGAAGACCATTTATGTGCTTGAAAAACTGCCTTTTAGATATGACAAATACAAACTGAAATTCTCCATAGCTAACCTTGCTCAGCAAAGAAAAATTTGTTCTTATTTCTACCTATTGGAAGGGCTTCCTAGCACAAGAAACAAATTATTTGAAGTTTAGTTAAATAAATATTTTAAATCTTAGCGAATTTTAATATGAAACAGATGCTATTTATGGTGATGACTTTTCAAACTTTACCAATTCAAGTAGCACTGCTGAGAGTAAGCTTCATTCATCCACCAGCCAATTGGACAAAGCATGTTCAACAAACATATACATATTCAGTCTTACCAAAATGTACATAAAACATAGCCTTCCCTTATTCTTCCCAAGGTGGTGATTGATTCCTTTCATGGCCCAAAATTTACCTAGTGGATTGTGTGCTTGAGTACCACTTCAACATATTCAAATCAACTTCCATAACTCATATGCATAATGATTTTTGACAATTTTCAGCTTTATATAAACCAAACTTAATATAGAAATCAACCTTACATAGCCATTTTAACACTCATGTAGTACAAAGAGTAGAACAGAGAGAGCTTTGCAGCTAGTACATTTTTTGATTGGTTCTGTGACTTGTTTGACTCTATTAATGTTTCACATGTTTAGAAATGTTGATTTTTTTTACTGTATTTCCTGCTGTAGATTTAAACAGGGTCTAACCCTGACTCATCACTTCAAGCTTATGACCTGAAATGAGTCATTTGGCTTATACAACTTCCATTTTCCTTATCTGCGATTTAAATACCATAAGTATTTTCTTCCCCCCAAATAGTTGTAATGAGTCTAAAAATGAATGTTTAACTTTAAGGAAATAATGTATGCTATGAAATTTCAGTACTATAAAGGTCATCAATTATCATCAGAACTTATACTGTCATTCCTAAATTTGTACTCATTTCCTCCTGGTTTCTTGTCATTATTAGGAAGCATGAAATGTCATGTTGCTCTAAAACAATCCAAGTACTGTGTTTTCCTGTCTACTTAAATTTTCTTTTCCTTATTTTATACTCCCTTTCTTCAGTAGCCTCCATTTCTCCCATTATTGAGCATTCTTGTCAACATACAAGCATCTTGTAATCATTACCATTAATGAGAGTTTTTCTAGACCGTATAGTCATCTCTAGGATGTCATCTCTCTTTTCTCCAGCCTAAGTACATTTGTCCTAATGAACTGCAGACATACGTTGCCTTTTATTTTTTATTCTTTGTGAAGTTTATTTTAATTATCTGCCTCCATTTGAAGTCAGAAGAAATCGCTATCATTTAAATTAACAGTAACTTCAATATTACCATCTAAAAATATTAATTCTAATTAACCTCCTACCTGGCAGTAGATCTGATTGACTATTCCTCTTTTGTGAATTTTTTTCTGTTGTATTTTCATACCACACTATCCTTTCATTCTTAAAACATCATTTGTATACTGTTAGACTTCTATTTGTTTTTTGGTTTTTTTTTGGGGGGGGTCACACCCGGCAGTGCTCAGGGGTTACTCCTGGCTTCATGCTCAGAAATTGCTCCTGGCAGGCTCGGGGGACCATATGGGGCACCAGGATTCGAACCGATGACCTTTTTGCATGAAAGGCAAACGTCTTACCTCCATGCTATCTCCCGGGCCCCTAGACTTCTAATAATTAACAGTGAAATAACCTCTGTTCCATTCTTTCATACATTACCTATTTGTTTTTATAGCGCAATTGATTAAAATATGTGTAAAAACATATATGTGAGCTAAATAGTAATTATTTATATTTCACTATATTTGAATTTTATTTTTTAAATTCCTCTTAAACTGTCCTAATAGAATTACCAAATGTTGTTTCGCTTATTGTAAATCTTTCCTGGCCATAGATGTCTATATACTGAGAATTTTGCATTTTCAAAGCTCTTGTAAAAATCAACAGTGAATGACAAAATTTACAAGCAATGTCTAATGCATTCTTTAGTTTACGGGTCCCTTTTAAAATGCCTGGGCATTGGTGAAAATGAAGGTTTTAACTTTTATAAATCCACTATTGATATCAATTTTATATGTAGGAAATTCTCAGCATAAAAGACTCAAGTTGGCTGCATAGAGAGTTATGGTAGATAAGGCATTTGCCTTGCATGCACCAAGCAGTATTCACTTTCTGTTATTGCATGTGGCCCCCTAACCACTATGGAAATGATCCCTGAAAAAGACTGAGTAAATGCTGAGCACTGCAAGATGTGTCTCCCCAAACAAAATGATAATGAATGAAATGAAAGTCTCATTTTTTAAAGAAATAATGTGATTTTTAATGCAGTTATTCAAATGCTGACACAGTCAGTTATACAACTTCTGATACAAGCAGAATACAGCACATTTCTAGCACTATGCAGAGATACTCAGTCCTCATATCCTCTCTCCTGTACCAGTTCTAAGTTTTGTTTGTGTCTGGAGGTCTGCCTTTTTCCAAATGTCAAATAAATTGAGCAATAAAATATGCAGTTTTTGAATCTTGTTTACTTTAGGTAGGAAAGTATTTGGAGATTTATTTGTGTTTTGTAGAACAGTATTTGTTTCTTCTTATTTCCTAGTAATAGTCCATTGTATAGATTTATTGCATCTTTTTATTCATTCAAAAATTGTGGAAGAAAATCGCTTCCTTAAAAAGCTTATTCCACTGAAAATACAGAATATATTTTCTCTTACATGAAATTTTCTTATTCATTGAAATTACAAATCTTGAGATGGGAAAGTGGTTTTTGGCAAATATAATCACAAAAGTCAGAGATGGTAGTGTCAGAACAAGACAAATGCTTGGTCCTTTTTCCTGAGATGGAAAGATCTGCATACCAAAATAAGGAGAATATGTAGAAGTTAAAGAGGAGCCTGTGAGCTCACAACAAGGAACCAAGACATGGTCTTATATCACATAGAATTAGGTTCTGCTAGTATTAAATAAGGAAAAAAAGAAAAACAAACAAAAACAAACTTTTCCATAGAACTTCTGGAAACACAATGCAGCCTGTTAATACTAAAGTCTTAGTTTGGTGAAAATAGATATTTGCCAAACAGACACACAAAATAATGAATCTGGTTTTTTTAGACACAAAAAAGTGTAGTGATTTGTTGCAATAACATTAAGAACCCAGTTGAAGAACATCTGATGGTTTTGCTTCTAGTTGGTGATATCTAAAAAAAAATTATTTTGCAAACCATTAAATACACTTTTTTAAAACAGAACTTTATCTTTTATTTCTCCTGGGTAAAATTTCTAGATTGTATGATTTGTATATTTAATTTTTCACAAATTACAAAAAGCAATCTTCCAAATTCACTGTATCATTTTGCCTCTTCAAGCACCAACTTTCTGAGATCTTACTTTAATATTGATAAGAAATCTTTCATTTGTTTGCTTACTTGTGCCATTCTGATCATTATTTGGAAACAATTCATTATAGTTATAGCTTATATACGTAAATACATATTTTTATTTGTATTTTGGATCACACCTGGCAGCGCTCAGGGGTTACTCCTGGCTCTATGTTCAGAAATCGCTCCTGGCAGGCTCAGGGGACCATATGGGATGCTGGGATTCGAAACACTGTCCTTCTACATACAAGGCAAACACCCTACCTCCATTCTATCTCTCTGACCCTATAACTTATATTTTTAATGGTTAATAATTTTGACTTGGTGCAGTGTCTATTCAGGTCTCTCATGTTTTAATTGGGTTATTAATATTTCTACAGTTATGCCTTGATTATTCTTCATATATAATTTGATGTACTCTTTCCTTAGTACTGAGTTCATTATCACTTTGTCACCTAAATTAGTACCCACTTATTCAATTTCCTTCTTTATCTTTATCTGTAACATAATTAGGTACAGATCAAGTAGATATACATTTATAATATATACAATACATTCATATACACATATTCATTAAGTATTTCATTTTTATTGTAGCCTTTATTTTTCCTTGAACGTTTCATATTTATAGTTTTACTTAAAAAGTATTTACCTAACTGCAAGACACAAAACCAAATTATTTTATATTTGCTTTTAATTTTAACACCTTCTGGAGTCTTTTGTTTCTTCCTGTAGTTTTCTGGGCTAAATTCCTTTGCTCAAATAATTTATTTGAAGTTTTTTTTCTAGTGTAAATATATCAATGAAATGTTTCATATATTTCCTAAAAAGTGTACCTTAAAATACTATTGTGAAAGATATGTAAGCCAATATGGTCAAAAGAAAATATATAATAAATTAAAAATGTGTCTTCATTACGGTAAGATATTTTCACTGAATGTAATATGTGTGTCTTTTCTTAGTTTTGATAAGTAACCACCCCACTATTATCTGGATTTCTGGTAAAGTCTTTTACATTTCAACTTTTGTTCTGTTTATTTGCCTTTTCCCATTAAATTGCATTAAAGATGAATTTATTTCTTTGTTTTCACCTGATTGAATTGGTATGTAAATAGTAATATGATGGCTTGAGTGGATCTATATGTGTGTCTTTATTTCAACCAACCTGCTGTTCTGTGAGAGTATGTGGTTATTTTAGAAAGATTATCAGCTTTTGCCTCTTAAATTATTCATAATCTTCATTATGTCTTTCCTGCTACTATTCAAATTATACAAATACTAGATTACATGATGCTAGTATACAATGCTTAGAGGCTTTGCTATAATTTTATATTTTCTCTTTCTTTTTTCTTTTTTTTTGCTTTTAAACTTTATGTTTAATATTTTTTGAAGTCAAATGACTTTAGAGATGTTTAGTCTGTTTCAAAACAGCTTCTCTGATTTTACATTATTTCTGTTGAATTTATCACAGACTTCTATATAGAACTCCATGCAACAGAAGTGATTGGTAAAGAAACTTAAAGCAAATAATCAAACAATAGAAAAATTATTTTTTCTTAATTTTGGTTAATGTCTACTCAACTTCTCCAGTAAATTGGATATTTTTTATAGTTTGTCAATTGCATGGCATTTTTGCATGATGTTAGCACTAGCACCTACCTCTGGTTTAATCATGTTTTATATACTTTATTCTCTGATAAAAATCACTCATCTGTTCATGCGTGCCTACTCAAACTGCTTCAATTTAGGTTTGGGGCTCTTTTTGTTTTACAATTTTACCTCTTGAAATTTGATTTAAAAAACCCTCTAATCTGAATTTTTCTAGCTGTTTCTGTAGAAGCAATATTTTTTTCAAAATTATACATACTAACTAGAAACCAGGACATTTTAAAAAAGAAAAACTATATGAATTTATTTTCACATTAATCAAACTACAAAGCTATGAAAACTTAATCCATAACACATGACTTCGTTAAAATGCTTTCAGAAATTGATATATCCAGGGAGATTATAGAATTTCAAAAACAAGGCAAAGTTTATTCTTACCATTAAGAAGTGTATAAGAGTAAACTCTAGAATACAGAGCAATAGCAGAGTGGATAGGGAGTTTGCTTGCATATAGCCAACCCAGGATGGACCCAGGTTTGATCCCCAGCATCCCATATGGTCCCCTGAGGCTGCCAGGAGTTATTGATGAGTAACCCCTGAGTGCCAGGAGTAACCCCTGAGTGCCACCAGGTGTGGCCAAAAAAATTAAAAAATAAAATTTTAAAAAGATTAAACTTTATAAACAAGACTTTAAAGAGAATAAGATGTCAAAGAGGAAAGTATGCATCTCAGTATCAAATTATGGCTTTCCTTCTTCACCTGTTATTTTTGTATACTGTAATAGAGAGTATTTTCTATTACCAAAAATCAGTTTACCAACTGTAAAAGAATAATAGAGTTATGAAAGTCTTGCTTTAATAGATCACTATAGCAAATGACCATATAGACCATAGATGGTCTTAGTAAGTGATAATTTAGAATAGAGACTATGGAAGTGTTGCCTTTAACAGGTCCCCATAGCAACTGACAATATAGTGATTCTTAGCTTCAAGAAATGTCAAAATGTTATTTTCTGGTTCTTATTGCTCTTCTTTGATGTCATTTGAGTATTTTCTTAGCAATTAATTAATTTTTCTTTGTGAAACTTTTCCCCAATTATTCCCAATGTGGTGGGAAAGATAAAAAGGAGGCAAGTAGATAGAATTTGCAAAAGAAGGATAACAAGGGTCACATTTAAATATGTGTGGAAATAAAGTATATTAAAATTCTCCAGACTCAATCTTAATCCTGAATTATATCATTTGAAATAAAAGAAAACTTAGTTCTTAGAGCAAAGAGCAGAAGAGACTAGAATTAGCCAGATGTTGAGTTAAATTGCTGAGGCCCTAGAGCAGTTGTACTTAATGCCACCCTATCATTCACTTTAGTACAATTTAAGACTGAGAGCATAGTTAGATTGACAAATACATTTGCTCAAGACCATCTTCATTATAATTCCATTAATATCTCTGGGCCCAGAGCCAGACAGAAACATCTGTTTGAGAATAACTTTTTGCAGATAAATTTTCAGATGTTGAAAATTATTTTTAAGAATTTTTCCATAAAACGTATGGTCATCAAAACGAAAAAAATGACAAGTTGGGATCATGAATATAGAAGTGGTTTTGATTTTTAAAATATTTTGATATACTAAAACTAAATATATTCCTATGTTCCAATTATTAAACCAGTCCATATAGATGTTTAATTTAAAATGAAATATATTTACCTACTTTTCACTCATTTTCCCCATTTAATCATCCATATGTTTTTTATCATTCAGTAAAGTTGGAGGTTCCAATGTATATCTTTTCAAGTCTATTATTTTTAATATTTTGCTTAGGTAGGGTCAAAGTGGGATACTTCCTTTGCCTATGTCCTCCATTGATGACTGAGAAATCAAAATAGACACTCAAATAGAAATACACCCACTACAGATGAGTAGGAGATAGAAGAAAGACTCTCAGTGAATTGATGACAGAAGTGTATCTGAGAAGGGAAAGAAAACCTGCTCTAGAGAATCAAGTGGTAGTCAGAAAGCAATTTCTAAAGTGTGATAAATGAGTTAGCTGTACCACTATCCCAGTCCTATAAGTAAACTGACAGAACTGGGGTGGATACCAATAATTGAGTCAGTCACCACAAGACATGGTGACCTGTAGCAACCTTGCTAATAGAAGTCACAGTACATCATAGTTACCTTTGCAGAACTCCATCAGGACCATTTAGTGAGAGCTTTCGTTGGTAGACACAAAATGAATGTTACTTCTAGTAATATATACTGAAGGCAAAATTCTGAGGATCTGTCCTCCTATCTGGAACTATCAAGAAGCTAAAAAGATACTTGTACTAAATTCAAGCCTAGCAGAAAAATTCATCTAGCATCTTCCATTCTATATCTGACAGCTAGCAAGAGAGACATGCGTACTAATGTCAGAAAGTAGCCAGTGGACCATTCAAAATATAGACAGTTACAGTGGGGCTCATTAACTGCCTTGCTCCCTCCAGTTCAACCCTGAAGGATGTGTTCTCTGACTGAAGTCCCGTCATGTCTTGAGTTTAAACCTCTAGTTTTCAAAGCCACACTCAGTTTGAAGACTGTCGTTCACTTCTGAACTCGTGCTTGCCATGATTTTCAGGCACTCTCATTTGTCTCTGGATATGATTACCATACTATTTTTATTTTTCTTATATCCCATAAAAGAGTGAGCTTGTTCTCTGGCCATCTCTCTCTCTCTCTCTCTCTCTCTCTCTCTCTCTCTGACATTTCATTCAGCTTCTCTCTCATTCTTGCTTCACAGGTTCCTCTCATTAATGTCAAACAGCAGGTCACATGCTACAGCCCCTCTGTAGAAAATTGTCACAGAATTTCCAGGTGACTTTATTTGCTTGTTCATCATCTAGGTCTGTTGAAACATAATATGCATGAACATGTGGGAAAAGCAATTTTGAGCTTAGTATGTGTTTCCATGTTAGCTTGAACTTGATGCACAGATGCCCCCAAACACTCACAAGCTTAAACACTCAAATTTTGTTTATCAGTGTCCCTGAATGTCTGCATTTTAAAATATTTGGTTGAAGAATAGACAGTTTCAATTTGGTGCCAGCCACATAAAACATAATTTTGTCCTACGGGAAACTATTAATACCCAATTCACCTTGGCATTAGGTGCTTTCAGATAATCACTAAAGCAAAATCTAAAGGAACCATATAGGTTTTCTTGGTCTACCACTGCCAGAGGTACACTTGACTATGTTTTATTTCTTCAGGACCACACCCAGAGGTCATTCCCTTAGAGACTTGGGGGACCACTTAGGTGCCTGAAGTCAACCATTATTTAATGACATGCAAGGTAAATGTTTTACCCTTTTATACTATGTTTCTAGTCTGGGCGGTTTTTTGTGGGGGGGTTGGTGTTTTTTTGTTTGTTTGTTTGTCTGTTTTTGTGGTTTTTGGGCTACACCGGTGATGCTCAGGGATTGCTCCTGGCTTTGCACTCAGAAATCGCTCCTGGCTTGGGAGAACATACTGACCCACAAGTAACTGCTCATCCTGCTTGACTTGTTATAACAGCTATTGCTGAATACTAGAAAAATCTGTAAAAACTAAACAAAACAAGAAACATCATAACAGATGGAGAGAAGAGTTGAACAGCACTTTTCCAATGAATTTATACAAATAGCCAAGAGGTACATGAAAAATGCTCATCATCACTTGTCAGGAAAATGCAAATCAAAATAATTTATTGCCTCACACCAGTGGTAATGGCCTATGCCCAAAGGCCGGAAACAAGTGCTGACATAGACGCTGAGGAAAATAATTAGCTTCTGAGAAAAAATGTTTAGAACTAGCTAAAAAATATTGAAATAGAAATACCATGTGATCTAGTAATTTCACTTCTAATATCTTCAAAAGAACATGCAAACATCATTCCAAAAGATATATGCTACAACTATGCTCATGCAATACTAATAACAATAGTAAATTTTAAAATTAAATCAAGGGGCCGGAGCAGTGGCACAAGCAGTAAGGCATTAAATAAAGTGCCCAGTGATGGATTTCGTGGGAATGTTGCACTGGTGAATGGGGCGTTTTCTGTTTATGACTAAAACCCAACTACAATCATGCTTTCAATCATGGTGCTTAAATTAAGATTATTCAAAAATAATAATAAAAATAAATATATACAATAGAACAACACTCAATATTAAGAAGATATTTTGCCTTGAGCTACAAAATGGATAGAAGTACATATGTTCAATGAAAAAGACAAAAACTGGATGATCAGATTTTTATGTTGGCTATAAAAAAAGAAATTTGGAGAAGAAACAATATACAATAGCAAAAAAGACCTTTAGGATCTTATCACAAAACTGAGATTACAAAGGTGGGGAAAGAGAATGGGGGAAGGTTTAAAACATTTAATGGTCGGTGGTGGAGGATTATTGTTATTTTATGGGTGAGCATGAAATGGTAACACTTTAACCCTAAACTATAAAATACTTATCCTCAATGTTATTTTAATAAAAATAACTTCTAAAATAAAGACCCTTTACTCTTTCCACTTACGAGCTGTTTTTCCTGTAGAACAGGTTATGCTGACACCAGTGAAACTACTACCCAGGTTGGCAATGTACTGTCAGAATGACCATTAGACTCTCTGACTACTGCTTGACTGTTCCCAAAAGGAAATAAAACACAACAAAAATAAAAGACATAAAATCATTTTATTTTCTTTCAAGTTGAATGATGATTTTCTTGAATATTTCTAAATATATTTGCCTATATATTTTAACTATGATTACTCAAATAAACCATCCATCCATCTCATGTTTTAATTTACCAGAGAAAGAAAAGAATCAATTGGAAGTTAAAGTGTGATTTAATTTTATTTTTATAATTTAGTCTTAAGAATATTCTCATCCTTCACCAAATTGATAGAATTAACTTGGAGCAAAAGTTGTAGTAAAGGAGTAATATGATTGGTTACTGTGTGTAAGCAACTACCCACACCTCAATCCACAAGCACTGTTAGGAATGATACCAGAGATCAAACAAGAGTAAGCCTTGAACACTGCTGGTATAACTCAAACTCTCCTACCCAAAAGTTCAATGGTTGTGTAAGATCTGCTTTACTTCAAAGCCTTCTTTTTTGATAGAAAAAGAAACTGATTGATAAATGAATAGGATAGAAATGGCAGTTTAAAAGTAAAGACTTTGCAATAAATATGAACTCAAGAAGTTACAGAAAAGTTTATGATTTCATACTGAAATAATTGGAATCCTAAAAGACTGTACATTTCAGTGTGGCCAAGGAGGTACAGAAACCTTACCATGTAAAGGAAGCTAGAATAAATAGCAATCTAAAACATGTTGTTAAAAATCCTCAAAACCATGTCATAATTTTCATCAATAGTGAAAGAAGTTAGACTAACAGCTTCAAATGCCTCCATGGAGACCATTACAACTAATCCTGCATTGCATTTGAAAGATGCTCAGAATATATCTTAAATATTATCATGTAAGGTAAGGGTAAATATATGCCATGCCTATGACTGACCTGAGTTTGTACCACACATGGCTCCCCCAAGCCCATCAGGATTGATCCCTTAGCACAGGGATAGGAGTAATCAATGAGCACAGCTGGATATGGCTCCAAAACTTAAAAGATTTTAAAATATTCTTACTGTAAAATAAAAAATGTGTAGCTATGTATGTTGATTAATGCGAACTAGACTTATGATCATTTCACTATAGATAAACATTTTTAACTATTATCCTGGGCACCTAACACTGGTACAATATATTTATAAATTATTTCTATATGTTTTTTAAAAATAGTACATTAAATATGAAGTAAAGTTGAAATCTAACTCATACTATCACTGTTGTCATCAACAGACATCATACAAATGAGGAACAGACACAGCATGTTTTTCTTTGATTATTCGATAATATTTCTGTTAATTTTTTGCACCCAGACATCATACAAATGAGGAACAGACACAGCATGTTTTTCTTTGATTATTCGATAATATTTCTGTTAATTTTTTAATTATGTGAACAATGATGCAAAGAAAGAGAACAAGATAAATCTACAGTGGAAGGACAATCACCCCAAAACAGAGTTCTCAGAAGAAACACCCCTGCTGACACCTTAATTTTGAACTTACAGTCAAAGAACATTAAGAAAAATAAAACAGAATCCATGTACAATTACTTTGTCCTTCAAGACCCCAGATTGTAGTACATTATAACATTTCTTAGTTGTACACAAAGCAATCTAAAACCATAAAATTTATGTAACTCCTTAAACTTGAAGGCATAGTTTTTTTCATTTCCATGCACATGCCTATTAGTGTAAGTTAATCTCAAAAATTTAAGTGGGTTGTTTTTAAGGTTTAGAGTCAAAGGAGCACAGTAAAAACAATGTTAGAGTGGCAATTATCATTTGCATAGGCCCACCAAAATATGGGGAACATGGAAAGGAAAACTCTTGGCCTAAGGGTAGGAGACCCTACCCCTGCAGTTTTCTGGCATAAGACTAGCTCTAGGCTCCAGGTAAACTAGTTTGTCCAATCCAGGTCATTGTCTGTAGTGCCAATACAGTTTTATTTTTCACATAGTCTCTATTGTTGGCATCAGGTTTCTGTATTAAAGATCCTGGAATCTGCATATCCTACATTGAAGTGATTATTCAATAATTTTTATAAAGTAAAAGAAACTCTAAGATATTTACCCTAGCACTTGATTGTTCATTTTACATAATATACAGAAATTTATGTTCAAATATAGATCAACCCAATCTATATGCTTTGGAATGTGTCACCAAAAATATCTGGCATATGACTAAAATGGTTTACTTCTGCCAAGAAACATTTGATAAACAAAAAAAAAATAGAATTTCAGCTTTAGACTGGCATGAAAAAAGCTGGGAAGTCATCACTCTTTTCTTTGCAAGAAGAACATGAACGCACTGAAAATTAATAATGTTATTGAAATGTTATTGAAAATGATTATTAAAAATAATACAAAATAACAATGTTTTCTTAGACATATGAGAAAAAGAGCTCTGAAAGTGGAGAATGAGATGGATAAAGAAACTTAAAATGCATGAAAAACAAAAGTCACAACTCTGCCTAGAATGGTTAGAAATGATAAAAGAATGATTATTTGAGGAAGCATCAAATAACTTTAAGTGGTCTATGCACTTGTGAGTTGTAGAAATAGAAGCATCACCATTTTCTCAGAATAAAATTGGAGAAAAAGTACTTCATGCTTTTGAAACTAAGGAAAAAAAGTAATCATTTTTTAAATATACCAGAACATTTGTTTCTCTCACAAAGGTTATCCTCTAGCAAAATAGTATTATCAAAGTATAAATATCATGGAGTAAAGAAAATATCTATGCTAGACTTCTCTAAAGGTCTAAATAGATTTTTGAAGGATGTAAAGAAAATCTAATAAAATTATAAAATATTGTGAGAAAAATGAGTATATTAATTATACACTATTTTTCAAGATAATAAGACAATATTTTTAAGGCTGTAGACTTAACTATAGGTTAAATATGATCCAAACCAAGGTATTATCTGAACTTTTGTACAAACTGAGTATTGTAAAATTTTATGGAAATATAAAGTATGTATAACATAAGGAATGATATTTCAATAAAGTAAATTTAGAGGAATTACTCTGATTTTAAATTATAATATAAAGTACTGTACTGGCAATGTGATAAGGGCTTAGATCATAGATCAAAGAAATGGAATAGAATTCACATAGAACCCTTTCATGCACGATTGTTCTGGGATACATATATTACAGAATACTGATTGCTAACAAGTATATAAAAATTCTCTGCATCATCAGGAAAACGCAAATCAAAATAACAATGAGATATCACTTCATCCCAATGAGAATGGCACAAAGAAGAAAGAACAAAAAAGAGGAGCCAGAGTAAACATAGAGTGGGTAGGGTAATTGCCTTGCATGCATCAGAAATGAGTTTAATCTCCAGCATCCCATGCGATTCTCTGTACCCAACCAGGAGTGTTTCTTGAGTTCAAGGGTAGAACTAATCACTTAGCATTTCTGAGAGTGACCCAAAAAAGAAAAAGAAAAGTTATAGGGGAATAACCAATGCCCAGAGATAACTGAGACTTTGTCTTCTGTAGTGGGATTTTGGGGGATAGGATGAAGGTTTAGGGGAGGGGGGAAAAGCTGGGACAATGATAGAAACAGACACTGGTGGAGGGTGTGGTGCTGGAACATCTCACAAACAAAATTGCCATTATCGACATTGTAAATGATAGTGTCTAAAGTAAAGTTTTTAAGTTCCAATTAAATTGGAAATAATATTTTTAAAATTTTTGTCTAATAGCTCAATTTAAAATAGGAGGAAAAATCCTTATAAAGTCTGCACTATTAAAAATAAATATGGGAAAAAAGAAAATAAATATGAATATAGTCAATTTGCCACTTCATACCCTGAAACATTGAGCAGTCACACACCTGTAAACCTAGGGAATGCCCATCCTTCTCTCATGTGCAACATATCTGCTCCTGGACCAATGACTGAGCCTATTTCACTGATACCCAAAACTGACATAGATAGTACCAACAAAAGAAAATTTTAGTACAATCCTCTTGATATATATCCATGCAAAATATTCTCAACAAAATCTTAGCAAACTAAATTCACAACACATAAAAAATCATAAACTATGATTAATGGAATTCATCCCATGGATGAAAGGATGATCCAATATATGCAAACCGATCAATATATACCAACATACCACATCAATAAAAATATATAAACATCTAAAATCATATGATCATATTAATCAATGTAGAGAAAGCTTTTGATAATATCCAATACATGTTCATGATAAAACCCTCAATTAAATTAGGATTAAAGGGACCTTCTTTAAGATAATAACAGCAATCTATAAATCTCCCATAGTCATATTATTCTTTTTTTTTTACTTTGATCAGAGTGGCTTACATATTTTTCACATTAGTATTTTAGGTACATATTAACATTGAATCAGGGGAATACCCACCATCAAATTCGTCCTCCCCACTTCTCCATTCCCTTTCTGCAACCCATATCCCCCACAATCACCACCCAGGCTGCTAGAGTAGGTGGTCCCCTCTTTGTCTAGCTTACTATTAGTGATCATCCATCTGTTTGGTCCTGGTGCCTTCCCTTGTTTCTCCCTCTATTTGAGAGGCTAACCTAAATAAATCGAGTTATGTGGTTTTGTTTGAGGAAAAGAAAGGCAATAGAATGGGGTAAAGATTAAGCAAAAAAAATTTTTTTAATGAATAAATAAATAAATTTTAAAAATATGCTAAAAATGGGTGGAGTCCTAGTGGCTATCTGACTCAGTTTGAGAGAGGACATGAAAAAGGTAATTGAAACACCATAACAATACAAAAATAAATGTCAAATTAAATATCCAGTGAGTCCTATAGCAATAAAGAGAAGCATCACACATTAGTCTCGGTCTGAATTCAAATCATGCTGGAGTGCAAAAAGGAGAAAGATAAGATAAAATAATATTCTTAATACTAAAAAAATGAAAAGCAATTCCCCTTAGATCACACGCAAGGCAAGGATGTCCACTGTCTTCAGTTTTATTCAATATGTAATACAAATCTCAGAAACAGCAATCAGGCAAGAAAAGGAAATTAAAGATGTACAAATTGGAATGAGGAAGTCAAATTACTTATACTTTCGGATGACATGATTATATATATTGAAGAACTTCCTAGAAATAATAAACCAATGCAGCAAAGTGGCAGGCTACAAACTCAATACACAAACATCAATTGCATTCCTACATACATATAAAAATTCTGAGAAAGAGATCCAAGAATATTTCCCATTTAAAACAATGTTTCTTGGCCAGAGTGGTGGCTCAAGTGATAAGGGGTCTGCCTTGCCTGCGCTAGATAAAAAGACAGCTGTTCAATCCCCCGGCATCCCATATGTCCCCCAAGCCACGAGGGATTTCTGAGAGTGTCACAGGGTGCGGTCCCCAAACCAAAAAAATAAAATAAAAAAGGTCAAAAACATCAAATACCCTAGAATCAACTTAACAAAAAAGGAAAGATATATTTACACACAATCATATTTGTAATCAAGATATTTAAATAAAGAAAAATATTTTAAAAAAGGAAAAAATAAAAATCCATAAGTTTTAAAAATTTAAACAAAAAAAGATATATTTACTATACAAACTTAAAAATTCTTCAGAAAGAAATTAGATAAGGCCATAGGATATAAAAAAACATTTCCTGCTCATGGATTGAAAAAATTAATATTATTAGAATGACAATCCTACTTAAAAATGCTACTTATATTCATTGTAACTCCTGTTCAAAATCAGACAAAATTCTTCTAGGGATTAAAAAGTTTAGTGGAATCAAAAATTCTCAGATAACCAAAACCATACTGAAAAATTATAAGCTGGGATACATCTCCTTACCTAACTTAAAGCTATCCTATAAAGCTATCCTGAGAAAAACAATATGATATTAGCATAAGGACAGACTCTGACAATGGGCCAGAATAGAATATATAAGAATAAGTCCCCATATATATGCTACCTGAATTGTTTCTGGTTTTTGGGCCACACCCGGTGAACTCCAGGGGTTACTCTTGGCTATGCACTCAGAAATCCCTCCTGGCTTGGGGAACCTTATGGTATGTACAGGGATCGAACAGAGGTCAGTCCTAGGTTAGTGCATGCAAGGCAAATGCCCTACCACTTGCGCCACCACTTTGGCCCTGTGTTCCCCGAATTTTTGATAAAGGGACTTAAAGCATCAAATGAAATAAAGATAGTCTTTTCGTAAAATAGTATTGGAAGAATTGAATAACCACATGTAAGAAATTTAAGCTGGATCTATATCTCACAATTAATAGAAAAGTCAACTCAAAGTGGATCAAATGCCTTGAAATCAATCCTGAATCTATAAAGTATATTGAGGAAAATATAGACATAAAACTCAAATATCTAGGTTTCAAAGGAGTCCTTTGTTGCAAAGGCTGCAGAATCAAAACTAAACAAATGGGACAACACCAAATGAAAAGTTTTTGTTTGGGAGAAGTACATACTCAGTGGTAGTCCAGGGTTACTCCTGGCTCACCAGTGAGGCTCTAGACTCCTGAGGGTTCTCAGGAACCGTATAGTATGCCCGGATCAAACCAATCCAGATTGGCCACATTTAAGTCAAATGTCTTCCATACATTTGCACGGTAAAAGAAACACAAGCTAAAAATAGACAACAGCTAAGTGGTGAGAATTATATTTTCCTCAACACATCAGATAAAAGGCTGATATCCAGAATATATAAAGTCCACAAAGATCAACAACAATAACAAAAAATATAAAGACGTCATCAAAAATGGGGAGAGGAAATAAACAGAAGTTTCTCTGAGAAGGACTAATGGGTCGTCAACAGACACATGGAAAAAATGTTCATTATCATTTATTATTAGGGAAATACAAATCAAGATGATAATAAGATATCATCTTACACCAGCGAGAATGGCACCGGTGTATCAAAAATGCTGGAAAAAAATCTTTGTTGTTGAGTGAGAAAGGAACTCTCCTTCACTGCTGAGGAAATGTTATCTGGTCCAACCCCTATGAAAAACAGTATGAAGGGTTCTCATTAAACTCAGTATTAAATTGACAACTGACCCAGCACTTACACTTTTGCATATCAATCATCAGGAAAGAGAAATATAGATTCAAAAGGATATGCACACCGTTATTGATTGGAGCACTCAGTACAATAGCTAAGATTAGAATAAACTTTGATGTATAAGGACAAATGAATGGATCGTGGAGATGTGGTACATATACGCAACAACATACTACACAGCTATAGTATGACATCAATTAATGACACTGGAGAATGACAAAATCTTCAAATTCACCGCAATATGGAAGCCAGCACTAGGGGAAGGAATTATGGTAACATTAGTGAAGGGAAGTTACACTGGTGGTAACTTGATTGATGCTAGAACATTGTATGTTTAAAGTTCAACTATGAATACTTTGTACATCCTGGTACTTTAATGAAAATTTTGAAAAAATAAATATCAACCTACATGCAAAAGTTAATATTCTAATTCTCATATATGAAATATAAGAGATAAATTGCTGATGAAGTAGGAAATATTTATTAGGCAGTAGAAACAGTTCTATATGGAAATTAAATAATGATAAATTGGACACCAATAACAGTTAAAATGTCTATATACAAAATAAGGCTGTTGTGATAATCAAGTGCAAAATAAATGAGAAAATAATTCTACTAGTTCATATCATTAAAATAAATAACACTAATTTCATTATCTTTTGCTTTAAATTTGAATCATAAGCAGTAGTGATCAGGTTCTACTTCTAGTTTTGTAGTTAGGAATCATTCCTGGTCAGAATGAGGGACCATATATGGTGCCAGGGATCAAATTTGATTAGCACTATGCAAAGTAAGTGTCCAACCAACTGTACCACTGCCCAGGCCCAAATCATATTAATTTTAAATAAGGTTTTCAAATTAAACAATAATTAGAAGAAAAAAGACTTTGGTTGAGGGAAACAAGAGAAAACGAGAGAGGTATTTTTATATAATATCTTTATTTAAACATCTTGATTACAAATTTGATTGTGATTAGGTTTCAGTCGTGTAAAGAACACCCCTTCACCAGAGCAACATTCCCACCACCAATGTCCCAAATCTCCCTCCATCCCACCCCACCCCCACCTGTACTCTAGACAGGCTTTCCAGTTCCCTCATTCATTCATATAGTTATGATAGTTCTCCGTGTAGTTATTTCTCTAACTGCACTCACCACTCTTTGTGGTGAGCTTCATGAAGTGAGCTGGAAGTTTCAGCCCTCCTCTCTTTGTCTCTGAGGATTGTTGCAAAAATGACTTTTATTTTTCTTATAACCCATAGATGAGTGAGACTATTCTGCGTCTATTTCTCTCCCTTTGACTTATATCACTCAGCATGATTAGATTCCATGTACATCCATGTATAGGAAAATTATATGACTTCATCTAGGAGAGAGTTTTTTTACGTGTAGAATATTTGAGTAAATTTAAATATGTAGCAAGACTAAATTTACAAATATGAAGATAAAAAGCTATACAATAATTTCTGATGAAATGAAAGTATGCACATGTCCAGAGCGTAAAATATGAAATGATGTCACCTACTGAAAGTTCTGGAAGATAAACTATGCATTGCCAGTAGGACAGAGTGTTTTGTTTGGGTTTCACTTTTTATTTAGTTATCATTATTTACAATAAAGATTTTAGTTATACAATATTCCAACTCCAAATACAAATACATGTTAACATCCTTTCACCAATGTCTGAAGCTTCAAGTAGGAACTTCACTGTGCACATGATTGCAATAGTATTGATCCATATGGTCTTAATGCACTTTTATACCACCAACATCTCCAACATCTTTGTCTAAGACCCTCAACTATTTTTCGTATATGACTCAAGTTCACGTTCATCTTGGGTCCCCAACTCCTTATACATCAAGTGAATACAACACAGAACCAAATTAAGGTTACCTGATAAGGGTCATTAATATGAAAAATATGATGCAATCTTGAAATACAAAGGAAGTGAAACTGGGGAAGGGTGAAACATAGGAGGAAGTCTGAAATTTGCAAAGTGTAAAACTTGTTATGGTTATAGAATTCAGTTATTCAGTAAAATCCATTGATGAAATACAAGGAAAGAAAGGCTATTATAGTTAAAGTGTAGCAAATGTAGAATATCTTAAATATTTGAAAGTTCTGAGGAGTAGCAAATTTTAGGAGGACATAACTGTGAAGCAAACTGAGAGTGCCTTTGGAATCAATAAGATAGTGGTTTGAAAGGCTATGAGCAAAGACAGAAATTAATCAGAATAAGAGCTTAAATAGCAGAGAGAGGAGGATTTCAATGTGGTAGGAACAAAAGAAATAAAGAAAAGAAAAGGTATGGGCACTTGGAGGTTGTTAAAAGCAGGGAGAGTACCTGTGCAAAGCTAAGGGCAGA
>PVKC010012067.1:0-23791 GCA_004027635.1 Crocidura indochinensis
GGGGGGTCACACCTGGCAGTGCTCAAGAGTTACTCCTGGCTCTGTGCTCAGAAGTCATTCTTGCTGGTACTTGGGGGGACTAGATGGGATGCCTGGGATTGAACCCAGAACAGCCGCACGCAAGGCAAAGCCCTACCTTACTGTGCTATCGCCCCAGCCCTGCAGTTATTTTAAACATTTTGCATATCATATTCAGGTAAAACTAGGGGAACAAAATTAATCTCATCTGACACCATTGGTACTTTGAGAAATTTAGAACTTCAAGTCACTGAAAGAATTGCCTCTTCAGTAGTGTAGATATTTGAATGTTCTCAGGGAAAGGTGAGCTTTACTCTGCTGTACACAAAAATTCTGTTCCATGTACAGAAGTGCGTGTTTGCATTTGTGGGCCAGTATCTCCAGTCGGGTGCACAATGGCTTTTCCTTATCAGGCAGCCATGCTGCTGGAGGCTGCAGCTTTTCCATGCTGAGGGACCTTGAGCAGTTGGTTTCTGCATTCATCTCATCACCAGTAAAATGGGGACCGATAGCACCTATCTCAAAGTGAGGTGATGAGTTAATACATAGCACATGCTGACAGCAGTGTGGGGACACCGAAGACACTATATTCAGGGGAAAATGGATTCTTCATATCTACAAATTCACCTGTGATAGAAATTTGGTTAATGGGGCCAGAGAGCTGGCTCAGCTGTAGGGTGTTTGCCTTGCACAAAGCTGACCAGGACCGACCCCACTTCTACTCCCAAAATCCTATATGGTCCCCCGAGCCTGCCAGGAGCGATTTCTGAGTGCAGAGCCAGGAGTAACCTCTGAGCACTGCCAGGTGTGCCTCAAAAACAAAACAAAACAAACAAACAAACAAAGAAACACACACACACACACACACACGAAATTGGGTTAATGATCACATAACAGTATAATAAGAAAATAGTAGATTCTGGCCTCTCTGAGCAGTAGAACTTTTCTACTACTGGTAAATAGACTATGAATCCCACTTGTATACTTGGAACCCTAAAATACCAGATGTAGGAACTGGAGCAGGGAGGACATTTGCCTTGAGAGCGGTTGACTCAGTTTTAATCCCTGGCATGCCATGTGGTCTCCTGAGCACTGCCAAGAATGAACCGAGTGAAAAGCCAGGAATAACTCCTAAGCACTACCAAGTGTGCCTCCCCCAGCCAAAATAATAGATGAAGAAAAATAGCTCACTACCCCGGAGAGATAGCACAGTGGCGTTTGCCTTGCAAGCAGCGGATCCAGGACCAAAGGGTGATTGGTTCGAATCCCGGTGTCCCATATGGTCCCCCGTGCCTGCCAGGAGCTATTTCTGAGAAGACAGCCAGGAGTAACCCCTGAGCACCGCCGGGTGTGGCCCAAAATAGCTCACCACCTCTATAAAACTTTACTATACTTTTGTTGTTGTGATTTTTTTGGTTGTTACAGGTCACATCCTATGGTGCTCAGGGATCCCTTCAGATGAGGCTCGGAGGATCCTAAGTTGGAGGTCGAACTGAGGTCTGCCACGGTGCAGGGCAAGTGCCTTGCCTGCTGTGCTATCACTGTAGCCTCGAACATGACCATACTTAAAAGGATCTTGGGGGAGAGGGGGGCGAAGAGATAGCACTGTAGTAAGGCATTTGCCTTGCATGTAGAAGGATGGTGGTTCGTATCCTGGCGTCCCATATAGTCCCATATAGTCTCTGAGCACTGCCAGGTGTGACCCTCCCCTCAAAAAAGGATCTTTGGGGTGATGGGGAACCCCTGTGTTGTTGCTCTTCTCCTGTCTGGCTCATGTATGTATGGTCTCAAAGTTGTTCATGTCTTCTACTTGTAGCTTTGACCTAATGCTAGAGCTCACAAGGAAGGTCTTGGCTTATTTTGTAGCTGCTTCTTTATCGTTGCCTGCCCTAAATGGAGTTCGTATGTGTCAGGAACTTTGCTTCATGTTTCAGAGCCCTTCCTAGGACTGGAGAAAGGATAATGGGGAGCATGCTGTTATTAACATGCATATGGCTGATCTGGGTTCCATCTCCACATATGGTCTCAGCTTAGAAGCAGTAGTGAGCCCTGGACACCATTGGGTTGTGCCCCAAACCAAAATAAAAACCCAAAGTCCTCCCACGACCTCACACATCTTGTCTCAAGTGCGGATGTAGCCCCCTCTTCCAGTAAGTTCTCCTTTAAGCCTTCCCTTTCGGCTTGGCCCATGGGACTGTCAAGAGCAAGTGTGGGGCTAGCATTGTCTTTGCCGCTGCATCTTACTGAGCCTCTTGACTCTTCCAGGAGGGGAAGGCGCTGGCCTCACTTTGTCTCCCTGTCCCAGGAAGCTCAGCTTGTAGTTTTCCTGTGTCTTATGGGCCTGGGCAATGAAGCTACCGTTTGCTCAGGTTGCTCTGGTTGCCCCAGGTCCTGGAGCTTATGATGACTCCTTGATGCCCAGACCTCTCCTTTCTGGAATGATCTAACTGAATCCTTTGTCTCCCTGCAGGGCAGCATGGCCACAGCAGCGTTGCCGGAGAGCGGGTCTGCGCTTGCCCTGCGAGCCCTGGGCTGGGGCTCGCTGTGCGCCTGGTGTGGAGTCGGTGCAATCAGCTTCGCTGTCTGGAAAGCACTGGGAGTCCACAGCGTAAGTAATCACGCTCCTGCAGCGGCTGGGAGCTCTGGGAGGGTCTGGGAGGGCCTTGCTGCTCCAGTGCTCTCAGCCTCCTGGTTTTCAGATCTGCCTGTAGTTCACTGGGGAAAAGACAGCAGCACCTGTGTCTGAATTCCTATTGGTACCTGATAATTCTTTATTACTGATGACTGATAATTTCACTGGATTCTCACTGATGACTGATGACTCACTGGATTCTCAGGGCATTATGACAGTTGCCTTGGATGCAGCCAACCCTGGTTCTGTCACAGGGACCCAGATAGTCTCCTGAGCACTGGCATGTTTGTCCCCCAAATAAAAAATTTAACTTAAAAACAGAATAGGGGGGCCGGAGAGATAGCCTGGAGGTAAGACGTCTGCCTTCCAAGCAGAAAGACGGTGGTTCAAATCCCAGCATTCCATATGATCTGTGTTCCCCTCCCCCACGCCCATGCCTGCCAGGGCGATTTCTGAGCGTAGAGCCAGGAGTAACCCCTGAGCGCTGCCAGGTGTGACCCCCCCCAAATCATATCAAAACAAAACAAAACAAAACAAACAAAAAAAGAATAGGGGCTGGAGCGGTTCTATTCCCTGGTGTCCCATAGGTCCCCCAAGCCAGGAGCGATTTCTGAGCACATAGCCAGGCGTAACCAACCCCTGAGCTTCAATGGGTGTGGCCCAAAAAGCAAACAACAACAACAACAACAAAATAACAAAATGAAAACCTGCAGGCTCAGAAAGATACTGCAGATTGTCTTCTCCCCTGGTCTAGAAGCGCCTTGATCTCTCAAATCCAAGTCAGGTTTGGTCTAAGCTTAGTTATTTGCTGACTCCACTTATGGGGAGCAATAAGGTTGTCCATAGGCTAGTGATGAACTTTCATCTTCCTCTGGTAGGAAAGACAATCAGAAAAGGTTGAACAGAAATGGGCCAGGCCTATGTACTGAATAAATTGAGATATTTCTGCACGAGTGCAAGTAAATCAAATCATGTCAACTGCTGGTTGCTATATTAAGCTTTATTAAATCTCCAATATAAACTGTTAAAAAAAAAAGTGCTCCCTCTACTGGCTGCTGTGCAGCTACTGCCTTGCCTTCTGTTAACCCACAGCACCATCTGCCGGCATAACCGGGAATGTATTTAAAATGTGTCAATGAACCTAGCTTCTTGGAAGTGGCTCAGATTTACTCCTTATTTTCTTTGCCATTGTAGAATTTCATTTCACAGAGAACTTATATAATATACTAAATATGAATCTTCATTTTAAACAGTGGTGTGTCATTAAATTAGAGGTCCCAGAGGAAGGGCAGCTACCAAGTCAGCTGCCCAAAGCAGTGAAGTGTGAGTGGGACCTAGGACCTCCCCACATCTCCACATCCACCCCATGTCTTGTGTAGGAGTGTCACTAATGGTGTCTTTGTTTCATCAATAGCTTTGGTGACATCATTTGCTCATAATTACAAAGAATGAGTATTTGATGGGCTGGAGCCCCCAAGGCATCCAGCTGTTGGTGGGAAACTGCTGTGTCCAGTGCCAGTAAGTTCGAGCCAGGGTAGGGCAGGGCAGGGCCAGCTGGTTTGTCCAATCCAGATAAGTCTGAGGTTGGTGATACTAACTGACAGTTCTCTGTGCATCCAGGGCCCTGCCCCCTGCTGGTAGAAAAGTGGTGATGCAGCTGTCCTAGCAGTGATTTGTTGGCTTTTTTTTTTTTTTTTTTTTTTTACCTCTTTCTAGCAGGCATTGATGCTGAAAGGATTTCTAACAAGGTTGAGCATATTTGCGGTATTATTAGACTAGCTTATCTTTTTCTCCTCCCCTTAGCAGAAAAACCATTAGGTACATAAAACGTTTATAAGTGATAGGAAGCTTGATCACTCTCTGTGCCTGTGTCTTCTGTTATTTGAACTTGTCACCTCGAAGTCCTAGTCCAAAGCACCTATTGCAAACATTGTGGCTTGCATATATAGAAAAAGGTATCTGTGATGCCTGGTATAGTTGGTATTTATAGGTAATAGATAGATGTTGCTTCATAAGAGCTACAGTCTCACTAGCAATAAGCTCATGAATGCAGTCTTTGTGTTATGAACCATTTCCATTTCTCCAGAGATATGATCTTAAAAGTAATTTTAGAAATGGAGACGGTTTGCTTATTTTTTTTTCTCCAGGAGTCAGGGAAGTAGAATCACAAAAGCCTCAAGAACTTATAATCACTTAGTTCTTGTAGACAGCTAGAGCCTGTTTGAATATAAATGTGGCTTTGTTGTAGTGCTTAGGTCAGAGGATCCTCTTTGCGGAGTAAATAACTCCCCTCCCCACCTTAGTGGCTATGTGATACTCTACAGTACATTATGAAAAACTCCACTCAGCCTCCCACCAATGGCATGCAGACAGTAATTTTTCACTATTCAACATCACAGTGAAATGTTAAGTGTTTAGGCATACAAAAAGCATTCCCTTTGGTATTTCTTGGTGCTTAAGACATAAAATGTTCTTGCTGAATCGGGGTGCATTTTCAGAATGTGCTGGTGTCAGTTGCTGAACAGTGGGGAAGTTTATAGTTTGGCTGATGCCCACAACACACAGTCTTCCTCGTGCCTTTGCCAGTGGCTTCTGTTACTCTGACATCGCTGCTAGTCAGGTAGATGGGAATGGTTCTCCTTTCCTTACTGAGACTCCAAGGTTCCTGCTGCTGGAATAAGCTTTTCTAGAGGAACTCTGAGGCTGGAGCTTGGTCGCCCCTCCCAAGCCATCCTTCACTCCTGATCTGATCGGATTATTTCTCTAAAATTCAGGCTGCTTTTTCTTGGGGGAAAAAAAAAAGACATGTAATTAAGGTTTACATATTTGAAATACTTTCCTAAAAATTGTCGTTTGACTTTCCTGTTCTTTTTTTTTTTTTTTTTTGGCTTTTGGCTTTTGGCTTTTGGGCCAGTGACACTCAGAGGTTACTCCTGGCCATGTGCTCAGAAATTGCTCCTGGCTTGGGGGACCATGTGGGACATTGGGGAATCAAACTTCGGTCCATCCTATGTTTGTTGCTTGCAAGGCAAATGCCCTATCACTGTGCCACCTCTCTGGCCCACAACTTTCCTGTTCTAAGAAGGCTCCTATAAGAGAAATATCCCTCCCACCCCTTTTTTTTGGTTTTTGGGTTTTGAATCACACCTGTTGGTGCTCAGGGTTACTCCTGGCTCTATGCTCAGGAATTGCTTCTGGCAGGCTCGGGGGACCATAAGGGATGCTGGGATTTGAAACACCATCCTTCTGCATGCAAGACAAATGCCCTACCTCCATGCTATCTCTCTGGCCCCCGAAATACCCCTTCCCACTAGGACAATATCACTCAAAACATCATTCAAAACATGCACTTTAATTAAACATTTCTCTTTTCCATTTTTTGGTAGCTGCTCCAAGACATGCTTCTGCTGTTAATGTTTGGGCCCACTTCTGAATTATCTTGTGATTAGCTCAAAGGCTTTCACTAATTATAGTTCAGTCTTTCTCTCTTTTTTTTTAAATTTTTTATTTTTTAATTATGAGAACAATGATACAGAGAGGACCAGGTAAAGTTACAGTGGAAGGACAATCGCCCATAAACAGGGTTCTCAGAAGAAATCCCCTTGCTGACGCCTAAATATTGAACTTACAGTCAAAGAACATTAAGAAAAATAAGACAGAAGCCATGTAAATTACTTTGTCCACAAGTCCCCAGATTGTAGTACATTATAACATTTCTTGGCAGTACACAAAGCAATTTAAAGCCATGAGATTTATGTGACTCCTTAAACATTGAAGGCATAGTATTTTTTTATATTTTCATGTACATGCATATTAGTTTAAGTTAACATCAAAAGTTCAAGAGTTTTACTTTTTAAGGGTTAGAGTCAAAAGAGCACAGTAAAAACAGTGTTAGAATGGCAAATATTGTTTGCATAGGCCCACCAAAATATGGGGGACATGGAAAGGAAAAGCCTTGGTCTAAATACAAGGAGACCCTACCCCTGAAGTTTCCTGGCATAAGACCAACTCTAGGCTCCAGGCAAACTAGTTTATTCAATCCAGGTCATTGTCTGTAGTGCCAATACAGTTTTATTTTTCATGCAGTCTCTATTGTTGGCATCAGGTTTCTGTATTAAAGATCCTGGAATCTGCACGTCCTACATTGAAGTTAGGCTGGTGTGGAGTATCCTCTAGTTTCAACTCACAATTAAGGGGCAATACAGAAAGCCCTGTCCAGTGAGCAGGTCATTGTTGTTGTTGAGTCTTCTCAGTGTTAAGGGAAGTCTCCTTTGAGTAAGTCGATGTCAGAGCAGCGGTAGGGTCTTCCATGGTAGATGATTGCCTCCAGGTGTTGTTATAGACAACCTTGGATGTTTTGTAGATGTCTTCCCTAGATCAGGGGTGAATAGAGAATGCCCATTCTTCCGATGCCTGTGCCAGGTCTTTATGTCAATGTTCAGGGTGTGAGGTACCACTGCACTACAAGATTTATGTGTTCCCATCTCTAATAGATAAGAACTTATTTGTATTATAGTATTGTCCCATTTTAATGTGCCTATGCAAACAAAAAATAAAGCTACGTGGCATTATCACAGTATATGGGGGCGTAAGAACACGTCCAACAATAACCATGACTTGGTTCATACATAAGTATTAAACTGAGGGACTCTTTCACCAAATTCCCTATTGAATAGTTCACAAAGAAAAGAAAAGATAAAAATAAAAGGGTAGGGATTGTCATTGTATGAGAAAATATTCAGCAAGAGTTATATAGCCTTCAAAGAAAACACACATAAAATGTTGAAACGACATACGTTTCAGATCTCCAGGGCTTCCCCGGGGCCACATGCCTGGGTGAGCCAGCAAGGTGGGTCCCATGGTGGAGCTCGAAGGTACCCTAGCTATTCCCCCATTCCCCACTCGGCTCCTTAGGGTCCTCTCAGCTTCTTGAAGCAGTCATGGTAATTTTTTATCAGTCTATATTTTCAAAACCGTGCGGGGACACTAGCCCCCGCGTGCACCAGATACATTAATAGTACTATCATTGAATTATGTTTTTGTTTGTAGAATGTCCATTTTATACTCTGCTCTTTCGCACACTCCTACAAAATATCATTTTTTTTCTTTAACTCTCTCACCCCATATCATTACTCCGCATTTACCCTTTTAACTTAAATACTGTAGAATCCTAAGTCACAGACCAAAGTGGTACCCTGGAGATAACACCCCCTCAGTTCAGTCTTTTTTGTTGTCTTTTTGCTTATTTCATTTTTTACTGACATTCTGGTATATTTTATAATAAGCACTTTTGTTCCTACATGTTTATTATTCATCTCAAATGAAATAGCAGCATAGGGGGATATCTAGAAGAAATATGTAAATAAAACTGGGAGAGTTGGGGGCCAGAGGATAGCACAGAGGACAGGGAGTTTGCCTTGCACATGGCCCACCTGGGTTCAGTTCCTAGTACTCCATAGAGTTTCCCAAGCATCACCAGAAGTAAACTCTGAGCACTGTAGATGCCCCTCCAAAAAAATAAAAATATAAAAAAACTGGAAGAGATTAGTAGTTTTTAACTACTGAGATCTCTGTAAAAGAAATAACTTCATGCTCATTCATTGGTCTCGATAAAGATGAAGCATAAACCTGAATCTTCTGGCAGATTCCTTCATAGTCACTGCAGTTTAGCCATCTGCAGGGAAGTCTGAACAGAGGCTGAAATGAATAGTTCCTTCCTGTATCCCTGTCCATCTCAGCTCAGTCTGGCCTAGATCCCACCAGACTCCACTCTCGATGGCTCTCATATCTTCTTCTGGTTGCTAGCCAGCTGACCGCTCCATTCTGCCTAGACATAACACCAACCTCCACCCCCAGCTTCTTCCTAGCATTGCTGCTCCTGTGTAGGCTGTCAGAAGTGATGCTGACCCTTTCCTTGTTTTACCTCCTTGTAGAATATCAGCTCACATACAGCCCAGCCTACCATGGCTGGTCAGCCAGGTACAGAGGACCAGAGGAAACATGCTGGCTGGTACCCTGGTTCCCATTTCATGCCCCACTTCCCCTCAGTGACCTCACGCTAACTTGTTATTTCAACTCCTGGCCCGCTATGTCCCTCCTTAGCCCAGACCAGTTGGGTAACCTCAACTGCTAACGCACAGCTAATGAATAGAGGCCAGGGACACCGCTGGTCTTCCATAGGCCAGGCCCTGATGAGAAGGATGCAGGCCAGGGGTCAGTGGTGCTGCATTTGAGGACACAGAAGAGACCATGTTCTTCCTACCTTGGACCCCTGATCCAGAACATTTCTCCCCCACTCTGTTCTCTGTCCACAGAGCCATGAGGCATATTCCTCTTTACCTTTTCCAACCTGTACAACTGTTTTGGCTGTTTTGGGTATGTCAAAGGTGTCTACCTTCATGTCTACCTCATGCTGAAAATAGCTCCCATATATGAACAGACTCTATATGCCACTTGTTTTGATGAATAAAGAAGCTGTTTACAGAGAACAGCATTAGTATTAGTTCTGCATTTTTTTTTTTTTTTGGTTTTTGGGTCTCACCCGGCAGTGCTCCGGGGTTACTCCTGGCTCCATGCTCAGAAATTGCTCCTGGCACACGGGAGACCATATGGGGCACCGGGATTTGAACTGATGACCTTTTGCATGAAAGGCAAACGCCTTACCTCCATGCTATCTCCCGGGCCCCTAGTTCTGCATTTTTAATTCTAGAGAATTGAAACGAACTTTAATAAAACAGCACCTAAGCAGTTAGGGTATTTACTGAAGTAAGATGTTCTCAATGCTATCATATGGTTAGGGGTATTTAAATATATTCTAATCTCATGATTTTTTTTTCTATTTGCACATAAAATAGTTGCCTCCCCCCTTTCTTTTCTTTTTTTTTTTTTTTGGTTTTTGGGTCACACCCGGCAGTGCTCAGGGGTTACTCCTGGCTCCATGCTCAGAAATTGCTCCTGGCAGGCACGGGGACCATATGGGGCACTGGAATTCGAACCGATGACCTTTTGCATGAAAGGCAAGCGCCTTACCTCCATGCTATCTCCCGGGCCCCACCTCCCCCCTTTCTAATGATTCATACAAGCATCTATTTTACATTGCCTCAAACGCTATAGTGCCTTTAAAGTGAAAATTGAGTAGTTTATTAGAAGAGTCTGCCAATATTTTCATACAGGTATTTGAATACTGTGAATAGGAAGTCAAACCCAGTACTGTTGTTGGGATGAATACTCTGCCTTTATTTTATGCAGAAGGCAAAGCTCTGTGGACCAGTTTTTGTCCTTTCCAGAATATCTACCATTGCTGACAAAGAAACAGAATTTCAAGGGCTGGGGTGGGTAAAGACCTGCACAGAGGGATCACAAAATTGTAGAGGTTAGATCTGTGAGCAGTAGACCCACAACCCACTATTTTGTTTTAAAATTATATTTTTGCATTTTAGGCCTCTCAAATCACAAAAACTTAAAAAATAATTATATCCATAGATGCTCTACTTACATGCTGGCAGGTATTGAGCCTGGTTTAGATTAGCTTGTATTAACACTCTTTTTTCCCCTCTTTTTCTGCAAACTAGGGGTTTTCTGCATTAATTATTTTTAAAGGTTTCCCAAGAACAAAACATTTAAAATAACTTGAAAGGATAAAAATACTTTCTGCCTCTGCATATTTTACCTTGTTCCTAGTACTGTCAAATATTTGTAATATGTTCGGAGCTAAAGGTAGATACTGATTATAAAAATAGCTAAGAAATTTTTCTGTATATCCACAGTTTTATCTGAAACACGTGCATCAAGCTTGCTAGAAACCCTAAATGGGTACCCTCACATTCTCCCCTTTATTAAGTACTAACTCTGCCTCTTATCTTTCACTTTTTTTTTTTATATTTTTTCCTTCCTTAACTCAATTCCATATTTACTCTCCCACTCTGTGGATATTCATCGAGTAGCCCTTTCATGTTCAAGACCTGTCTCAGAGGACAGAGCTACTCTGGCAGATGAAAGATGATTTCTTTTAGACTGAAAAATTCCCTCACACAGTAACATGTAAACCCTGTAATGAAGAGAAATACAAGGTGCTTTACTGACATCAGGTTTTGCAAAGTCAGCTCCTTCTGGGGACTGATGCATAAGGAAAAGGTTGCCTTGTGAACTGGACTTTCATATAGCAAAGGCCGTGGGAGTTTTTGTGGTGAGCTCAGGTGGAAGGAGTGGAATGACTCAGCCCAATCCTTCTTGGTCTGGAGACTTGGTCATCTTGATCTGCTGCTTCCTTCTTTCTTGGTGGTGTGACCAAAAGCAAGACAGACTTGGTATCAGCTGTGGTGGAGCATTTTGAACCAATCAATCTGAGTACTATTTTCTGTTCTGCCAGAGAGAGCTGAGAAAAGCGTTTAGTTTCTCATACCTTTGAGTGAACCTAAATTTATTCTGGAGGTCTTGCCACTTTTCCTTCATTCTCAAGATGATTTTAGATTAAAAAAAAAAGATTCTTTGAGGTTTGTTTTATTTTTTTCCAGTGTCCTCCCCTCATGTTCATTTAGCTGGGGCTCAGGGGAAAGTCTGAAGAGGCAGTTACTAGAGAGGTGGTATTCCTGAAGATGTTAATACTCTAGAATGAAAATCGCCACAGCCAGAAGCCATCTAGTTGAGTGTCTTTAGGTCCTTAAATTACAGCCTCAAGAACACTTGTCTTGGCAAATTATTTGACTGGTCAGAGGAGTCATTATAGGAACTTGGGACAGGCATCACATAAAAACATGTCCAGTTAGGGCTAGAATCAAGGAAATGGCAGCTGTCAACATGGCTCTTTGTAAAGAATCCCTCTGAAATGTCGGCCACCATTCACTCAAGAACCTCCCTTGTTTGAATTTCTGGTGTTTCCTGCCAACTGGACCCACCTGTTCCCGGGGAAGATAACCATCTCTGTAAGAGATGGTCACTTTCCAAATCCACAGTGGAAAATAGCATCAAGGACCAGATCTAAGGCAGGAGTGAGGGCTGAGGGCTTGCCTTGCATGTAGCTGATCTGGTTCAACCCTCAGCACCTTGAGCCCCACCAGCAGTCATCTCTGAGCGCAGCGCTGGGAGTGAACCCAAAGTATGTGGTTCCATCCACAAACCCCAAAGGCTAAAGTTAGGGAGAGATCCTCCAAATGCCAGAGCCCCAGTATTTAGACCCCCTAACAATGTGCACTCCCCAGTCACCAAAATTAATCATGGTTTGAAGTGCACTCCTGTTGTGTGCTTATTGATGGCTGGGGGGGTGGGATGGGGAGACACAACATATGCTCTGCAGGTGGAGAGAACACGTGTCCTCCCTTCATGCTCATCATGGGGTCTTAGGGAAGGGGCTTTGGTCAGTTGAGATTGAAGACAGCGCTGGCCTCTCTTTCACTGGGTGTTCTCCCCTCAGGCCAATTCAGACCCATAGGATCACAGGGAGGGAGAACCACCTCCAGCGTCTCTACAACTCAAAGCCCCTGAGGAGACACGGGGGTAGGTCATGTATGGCCAGCCAGGAAAGCCCGAAAAAGAAGGTTTTCGAAACTCCTACCCCAGAAGACAAGTGCATCCCATTTCTGGAGGCAGGTAAACAGCGCTGGAGCGGGCTCTTCATTCCTCCCGCAGGAAGGAAACGGAACTCTTTTCGAAAGCCCGGAAAACCGGGCACCCCCAAGGATACGGGCCCATCTCTCTTCCGGCAGAATCCCTAGCATGGACTGTGTCTGAAACTTTGGTGAACTCACCCACTAAAGGATGCCTGTTGATGCTGCCCAGTCCCTTCCCAGGAAGGCCCGGGGGAGCCTCAAAGAGTCCTGGCACGCGGCAAGGTGGACGCCCGTTGGAAGTGGCGTTTGCTCAGTGGTCCTGTTGCCAACGGGCAGGGTGGCATTCTGGAGCTCAACGGTCTTTTCCTCTCTCTTGCCGGACCCACCTGAGAGCTCGGGGCCATGCGTTGGGCGGCAGGATTTCTGCGAGTCGGTGGGCGAGTGGGCGCTGCGTGTCTCCAGTGCCCGATCCCCAGCATGGCCTTGTGGGCCCGCCGGGCGACTGGCTTCTTCCTCAGGGGCGCCTGGCCTGGCCGCTCTGTGGGCCAGATGTCCACCCAGGCCGGGCTCCTGAAGCCTTTGGCCAGGGAGAAGGCCGCGTGCCACAGCAAGATCTCCATCATCGGCACCGGCTCGGTGGGCATGGCCTGCGCCATCAGTATCCTGCAGAAGGGCCTGGGGGACCAGCTGGCCTTGGTGGACGCCAACGAGGACCTGGTGCAGGGCGAGACCCTGGACCTGCAGCACGGCAGCCCCTTCGCCAGGATGCCGCACATCGTCTCAGGCACCGACTACCTGGTCACTGCCGACTCCAGCCTGGTGATCATCACGGCGGGCGCCCGCCAGCGCGAAGGGGAGTCGCGCCTGGACCTCGTCAAGCGTAACGTGAGCATCTTCAGATCCATCGTGTCCAGCGTCATCCAGTACAGCCCCCACTGCAAGGTGCTGGTGGTGTCCAACCCCGTGGACATCCTGACCTACGTGGCCTGGAAGCTCAGCAACCTGGAGCCCAACCGGGTCCTGGGCAGCGGCTGCAACCTGGACACGGCCCGTTTCCGCGTGCTCCTGGCCCAGCGCCTGGGGGTGCACCCGGAAAGCTGCCACGGCTGGGTGCTGGGCGAGCACGGGGACTCGAGCGTGCCCGTGTGGAGCGGCGTCAACGTGGCGGGCGTCCCCCTTCGCAACCTGAGTGTGCATGACATCACCAAGGAAGAACCCGAGGCCTGGGGCCGTGTGCACCAGGAGGTGGTGGCCAGCGCCTACCAGATCATCCGCATGAAGGGCTACACCTCGTGGGCCATTGGCCTGTCTGTCGCCGATCTCACGGAGAGCATTCTCCGTAACCTGCGCCGCGTGCACCCTGTCTCTACCCAAGTGAAGGGCCTCTATGGCATCAACCAGGACGTGTTCCTCAGCGTCCCCTGCGTCCTGGGGGAGAACGGCGTTACTGAGCAGATCCTTGTGCCACTCAGCCCCGACGAGCAGGCAGGGCTGCGGAAAAGTGCAGGCACGCTCTGGGACATTCAGAAGCAACTCCGGTTCTGAACCCCGCTGCTCCCGAGGTCTCAGCCATGAGACGGAGACAGTGGCTTTTGGAATCAGCTTAAACTCTAAAAGTTGGGAACTAGAAGGAAGGACGAGTGTCAACAAAAGGAAGACCTCATCCTTCTACCTTTTCTTTATTCAGCACCCAGATACTGGGTTATACTTTTTATTTTAATGTATTTTATAGCTCTCAAATTACCATTCTCTAGGTGTTTGAGAGCCTACACCCTTGCATTTTTTCATTTATGTATGTTGTGATTGGCATTTGATCTGATATGTACTACAGGAATTCTGGTTGTTTCATTAAATGTTCATTCACTTGTGGCTAGCCAGCCTACCTTTGTTCATTTGATAGTGAAAATTTCTCTCATCTAACAAGTAAATGTACTGTGCAGTGATAGCACGGAAGATTTTATCTTGGGTACCACAAGTGACCACCTGACCATCAGCTCTGGAGGCCCTCAGGCATGACCAATGTGGCACTGGGTGGTTCTCTCACCAAGGACCTGAGCAGTGCTGTTTCCTCTGACCCTGTCCGTCTACATTCATAAACATTTCTTTGGCAAGACATGCATGGCAGTTGCACAGAAATAGCTCCTCACTCATACCAGGTGTACTTCCAGAATCCCCTCTGAAATGTGCGTTACCTCTTTATAGATGCAATTTTGAGTGCGGTGGAGTATCTAACAAATCTCAACCCATCTCCAGAATGTTCTTATTAGTGACAAGAGACTTAGTTTCTCTCTCCTTAGTTTCTTGCCACCTGATTTGAGATTGGCTGCCGTACACACTTCTGGAGCCTGCAGTCCGTTCTTGCTGGGTGTCAGCCCTGGGACTGGGCATGGAGCTCTTGCAGGCAGTGGCTCAGTCCCTGTAGTTATGTCCTGCATAGCAACCCTGCTTCAGATAACCCATCCATTGCCAGTGAAGTTTTCCCAGATCAGAGGAAAGGGAAGTGGGGGGTAAGTAGGGGGGGACTACAGGGAAGAGAGCTCTGATACTGGAAAATGCTTCTTAGTAAAACCAAGTTTTCTAGCCAGAGCCACTTCCTTGACATCATGCCCTCTTTTACCCACTTTTCAGATCTACTGAAGAATGACAGTTCACTGGCAGATAGCTGGACTTGTCATGGTGTTTTGTGCTTTTACAAACAGGTTTTTTTTCAATGTACTCAACCTCTCATGGCTTTTGTCAACCATGTTTTTAATCCAGGGAAAATTCTGTGTATTGAATATCAGTGGCTGAGAAGCCCAGTCCCTTCTGCCTGCTGATCAAAAATGAATAGAAGTGAAAGAAACAAGTTTTTGTTATCTGTGACATATAAATATTGCAAACTAAAAGATCTTCAATAAGCCCCCAATTTAAAACAACTGAAGGAGGTCAGGAAGAATGGCTAAATGTTAGAACATGAGATTTGCACATGCCAGGTCCTGGGTTGAATCCCCAGTACCATCTATTCCCCACCACCACCACCACTCAATTGCCAGGATTGGCCCCACAACAAAAATAAAGATGTTGGGCAGCTTGTGTTTTTCCCTGTTAAATTGAAGTATAGACCACAGGTTGTGAAGATGTTAATGGGTTTTTTTTTTTTAAATTTTGGGGGGCCACATCTGGCAGTTTTCAGGACTTATTCCTAGCTCTGCAATCAGGAATTATACCTGGTGGTGCTCAGGAGACCATATGGGATGTCATAGATCAAACTTGTTTCCACTACATACAAGAAAAAGAGCCCTTCCTGCTGTCCTATCACTCTTGTCCCACTAATGGATTTCTTTATCCTCTCTCCCCCTCACTAACTGAACCCTTATGTGTTCCTATTATCTCTCTGCTGAGCACCCTGGTAACTGGTTACACTTGGGAACAAGTAAAACCAACAAGACATGGAGATAACAAAAAAGGAAATAATGAGGAGAGGGGGCCTGAGTGATAGTACAACAGGTGGGGCATTTGCTTTGCAACAGCCGACCCAGATTCAATCCCCCATCCCATATGGTCCCTGAGCCTACCAGGAATTGATTTCTGAGTGCAGAGCCAGGAGTAACCCCTGAGCACCACCAGTGTGGCCCAAAAAACCAAAACCAAAATATATATATGGATGAGAGGATGCAGGTGGGGGACAAGATAGTCTTCTTCCTCTTTCTCTTCCTCCTCCTCTTTGGGCATCAGGTGCGTATTCCCATGTCCTCCTTTAGCTCCCAGCCATGTTCTGGATGGCTATGAAGGTGAAGTGTGAATGATTCTATTCATGCCCTGACTCTTGGGCTCCTCACTTGCAAAGCATGCACTTGAGACCTTTGAGCCATCTCCCTGGTCTTTTCTCTTGTCATTTGATGACTGATTTTTTTTTTCTTTTTCAGATGAAAGACTTTCGAAGTAAAATGCAATCGATTTTTCCAACAATTCCCAAGAATTCTGAATCACCTGTTGAGTGGGAAGAAGCATGGAAATCCAAATGAGATGAAGTTGGTGGATATATTCCAAGAGTTGCTATGAAAAGTTTGATTGTGGAGACACAATAGCTGAAGGACTCGAGTCAATTTCTCCATTGGTGCAGATTTGACCATTCTTATGGGATGGCTCTAGTTCACTGCCCTGTGATGTGTGTGTGTGTGTGTGTGTGTGTGTGTGTGTGTGTGCGCGCGCGTGCACACTCGTGCACATTTCTGGGAGGGGTAAAGTTATTCCAAAGTTGGGAAATTTGTTTTAGAATAACTATATATGAGGACATTCGAATGGGGAATACTTCTGTTTATGACTGTCACAGATGAAAACAAATTGTGTATCTGAAAATAATGTATAATGCAAGATGGAAAATCTTTACAGACTCCATGTGCTTTAATAATTCATCGTGTCTATAAGTTTATCTTTGGTAACTTATGATATATTTTTGATTATATAGCACGATACCTTTTTAAGATCAAATTAAGTTGGGTAACATGGTTAACGCAGTCGTGTTAATATTTATTATTAGTATTGATGTACAAAGTCACTGCACCTCACCTCCAACAGAGCGCCCAAGATCTTCCACCAATGTCCTGGGATTTAGTCCATCTCTTCATTGCCCCCATCTTCTCCCCCCATTACTTGACAATCTGATTTTGTAATCCAAGGCCCAAGGTCTGTCAGCTTACTGCTGTCTATTTCCTTGTTTTGTTTCTCTATATACCACAGATGAGTGAGATCCAGAATGTGTCTGTCTTCCCCTGGCTTAACGCTTAGATGCTACCCTGCAATTCCACCCAAGTTGCAGTGAACTGTAAGATTTCATCTTGCCATAGAGCCGAAGTAGTATTTATGCTTCAGCAACCTTTCTTCTCCGTCTGTGTTTGTCTCCGGAGGTTCCTGGGTAAATTGTCTAAGTTAGGCAGTGGGCGTGGCTCTGGGTTCCTGAGTAAAGCTGTGAGCAGGCAGTAGATGTGTTCTTCCCAACGCAGCCTTTGATCCATCGTGCTCACTACTTACCTGCTGACCTCACCTTTAAATCCTGAAAATACTTAGACAAGAGGTCAGTTGCATATCACAGTGATGTGAAAATGCATGGCCATGTTGAAATAATAGTAATGATAGCTTGGATGTAAAAATGCATTTTTCTGAAAAGTTGGTTCCTGAGGCTTACTGAATGATCGATAGTATTTTTGTCTCAATTGTTCTTTCTTTTCTCTCTCCTCTCTCTTTCTCGCTCTCCCTCTCCCCTCTCTTTCTCCCTTGTTCTTTCTCTCCCCCTCTTTCTCTCTCTCTCAATATTACCGGAAGATTGTCTCAATACAAGGGCTCAGTCCCACCTCCCTAATGTGACTGCTGCTGATAAATTCTCTTCTCATTCCCATCTTTCTCCACCCCCATGATCTCTTACACAAAACAGAATAATTTTTACACCCAATTTTATTTACTGGTAGTTAAAATTTCTGATGACAAGATATACTTGAGTATGCTAATATGTCCAGAAAATATAACCTCTGGTCATTTTAATATCAATTGTGCAATTTCTTTATAATTGCTTAAGCTCTAATGAGCAATCAAGTTTAATGAAGTACATTTGAAATTTACCTGTAATAATGAAACCTTTTTAGTTCTTGGGAAATTTTTTTAATGAAATGTCAAGTGCATAATGCAACATTTTTTCTCTGGACTGCTTTACCCTTTTTAAAAATTGCTGCATTGTTAATTAAACAGGTGTAATCAGCATCCGGGGTTCATATTTAATTTGTTAAAAATCCAAGACTTAAAGAAAAGTGGTAACCAAAACTCTTCACCCATCTTTCATTTTTTAAACTGTTTTTACTATTAAAAGGCTAACAATGTTTGAAATGAAGAAAAGGAAGCCAAGATAAACTGATTTTTGGATTCTATTATTAGTCAGAGTCTAAATTCCCATTTATAATAGGATGGAAACTGTTCATAGCTAGAATCTAGATGAGGAAACCGATTGCTCTTTAAAGATCTCCTGTGGACAGGAGAAAAAGAACAATTCTGTTTTGCTAATGCCCAGCCCAGAGATTGAGCTCAGTGCCCTGTAACCTGAGACAGTACAGGTTGTGGGGACAGTGAGTCCTTCCCAGGAGGCCAGTCAGTGCTCTCTCTCTGCAGTACTGGCATCAGGGGCTTGAGAGTGAGGTCTGGTCTGAATATACACCTGATTAAAAAAACCTTACCAGGTACATCTTGTGTACCTACCACCTTGAGACTCTCAAGCAGAGTCTCCAGTTATGTGGAGGGGAAAAAGTTCTCTCGAAACAGGAATAAGCACGGGGCCCATGGTCAAAAGCAGAAATGAAATACCCAAGGTGAACATTTAAAAGGAGAACCAGTAATTTGATACAAGGTATTTTTCTGCAGTCAGATGCCAGTGGGCGCTATCATTTGCCTGTTCCTTTTATGCTAGAGGCATATTGTTAAATTGCTTAATGGAAAGGAAAAATGTTTAACAGATAATGTTATTCTTTATGTGAAGAACCATCTGCGTACCGAGTTCTGAATGGGCCTTGATATGGAAGAGAGGAAGCGTTATGGAATTTCAAGTTTGCCTTCCTCACTGTCTTTATCTTGGGTAGAGTATGACAAACATAATCACATTTATCTCCTAGAGCATAAAGAGTTTTAATCACCCTATTAACCAGGATGACATTTTTCACAGACTTAAAAAGGAATAGAAGAGACATTATCTTCCCATAAGCAATCCATTTCATGGAGGCTGAGCACTAGAAATTCTTTAAGGGACGGATAACACAAACCATTTCCAGTCCTCATGGAAAGACGGGGCTCGGGGAGGATGTTGCTGCTTCTGGCTGAGGGTTAAGCTTTACATTTAGAAACTCAGTGGTCAAAAAAATGTTATTAGAGAAAGTATTGTAGAGAGAACATGGTTGGTTGGGAGCAGGGAGCTGCTGCTTCTGAGACCTTGCTTTGTTCTGGTAGAAGAAAAACAGTTGTTGACACCCTTGAAGGACATATCCACAGGTTACTTTTTCAGAGTCAGAAGGTGGAATTTCTGGGGACCAGAGAGGTAGGGCAATTGCCTTGCAAAATCCCTGGTACCCCATATGGTCCCCAGGGCACAGAGCCAGAAATAAACCCTGAGCACAACTAGGTATTGCTAAAAACCTAAAAGTCAAACCAAAAAATGGTTTCTGAATTACCTGGAGACAGGTCCCACTACCTCAGAGTGGCTCATGACCTATATCCAGGAGAAACTAGTGGACAGAGCAAAGGTCAAGCCATGGCCCAGCAACCCTCACTTCTTAACCAGGTTGCTCATGCTCAGTGTTGTCTCAGCTTCCTCCCTCCTGCTCTCTCAGCCTCTCCTCCAGAGGAGGTGGAGGGGAGCTTTGGGGTGTGGGCAGACCAGGTGGTGGGGACAGATGAAAGTGCGGAGGAGGCAGGTAGAGCGACTGTGAGCCCAGATAGTGAGGTCACCCAGCGGTGGGCTCACAGTCTGCTGCCCCAGAGCCTCCATGAACAGCAAAGTCACTCCTCAGGCCCAGGGTCTGATACCTGTGGGATACCTGTGGCAGAGAAGAGGGCTGTGGGCAGAACAAAGGGTTCCCTTTTTTTCAGCCCTACATCACCTTCCTGAGTCCTGTAGGGTCCTCTCCTCCTTGGGCAGGAAAGTCCACTCCCAGAGGCCTGGGTTAGTTAACACACAGACATGGAACTTCATAGGCCTCCATGCTCTGGAGACTAGGCACCCTGCTTATGACTTTATTTTTACATCCCATCTTTGAATGAAGTCAACCTATCAGGGCACCCAGATCCTCACTGACACTAAAGAAACCTGCCCCTTTTGTTTCTCTGGGTCCTGATTTCTGCCTCCCTCATCTCACAAGAGTGTTCCTCTTCAGTCTGGGGAGCAGCAGACAGGGTCTGTGGTGGAGAAAAAGCAGCCAGCCTGGGATGGAATGGAATTGGAAGGAAGTGGAAATGGATGGAATGGAAAAAAATGAAAAGGAGTGGAATTGGAATGAAATGGAATGAGATGGGATGGGATGGAATTGGGATGCACAGAACTGAAATGGGGCAATTCAGGAGAAACTAGAAAGGGCTGGGAGTGGTAGACCACCTGCCCTGCAATGCCTTAAGTGAGTGTCTGATTTCTGGCATTGCTCACACACCACCCATAACCACATTTACTGGTGTACAGTGGACAAGTGTGCAAGATTGCGCAACCTCCAGTGACAGCAACAGGGTAAGAAGTTATAGGGGGACAAACACATCTGCTTTCATCACATCCCTCCTTGCATTGCCCACACTGTCCTGGTGGACCCTAGATGCCAGGCACAACCACCTGGAAATGGGGCCAAGCTGAGTCCCACTCTTCACCTCACCTCCCCGGTCGTGGCCTTACTTGCTTCGGCCCCAGGACAGTGGTCCTGATCCATCTGTGGCCTGGCTTCTCCTGGGCCCCTCAGTCTAGTGCATGCACTCTCCCTGCTCCTTCACCCACATTTGCTGAGCCATGTGAGCAAGGCACCCTGTTCTATGAGGGCCAGTTCTGAGGGAAGACTAGCCCTGTCAGGAGAACCCACAAAAAGGAGGTTGTGTGGCATGAGTGTCCCTGTGTTGGCCTGAACCATCAGGCCCATTGAGGTGCATACATGTAGACATGTGTATGTGCAAGTGACATACTACACATGTCCAGCATCATGTTTCTGATATACCTCAATTCCAAAAGGCATCCAGGCCCCTGAGTCTGTCTTTTGGTTGTTTTGGGCCTCAACTGGCAGTGTGCAGGGTTTACTCCTGGCTCTACATTGAGGAATCACTCCTGCAGCAGTGATCAAGGGACCCTATGGGATCGAATCTGGGTTGACTGCTTGCAAGGCAAGCACTTTTCCCGCTGTGCTATCACTCCAGGAGTAACCCCGGAGCACAGTGGGGATAATTTTTTAATGTCTATTTCCTTCTGTATGTTGGTTCATCTAAACCCCAAGGCCCCAACTTTAGTCCCTTGTGAGGGGAGTAGAATCGCATCTATCTCTTCCTTGCCTGCCTGCACATTCCCCGAATGAGCTGAGTTGCAGCTCCCCTAACCACCCCTAGCCCTTCCTCGAAAAAAGTGACCATATGCTGGTGTCCTCAGAAAAGAGGACCAGGAAGCGGTTGGACGGACCGGCGTGAACCCAGAATTCTGCTGGGGTGACGTCACAAAGAAAAGGAGAGAAGCACGGGGGTGGGCGGTGATGGGGTCTCTGGGACTGGAGCTGGGGATCTCTGCCTTTCTGTCCCCCACCTGACCCGGTGGTCACTGCCAGCCCAGGCCCGAGAAGGCACTTCCTGCGCCTCCTGGTAGGGGGCGACCGAGCCCCGAGCAAGGCCGCTGCGCGCCGCAGCCTGGGCGGGACCTGGGCCGGGGACGCGCCAAGCCACGACTGCCCGCCGCCAGACGGGCTGGAATAATGCGGAGTACAACGAGGTCCCGGGCGGGCCACGGGGTCGCACGTCTCGCCCACGGGCATGTCCAGCCCTCCAGGTCGCCCCTGAGCCCACCTCGCCCCTAGCAGGTAGACACGATTGCCGCTATATGTTCCATACCACATACACCCAGAAACAGACACCATACACGGATCACACAGACACACATATATAAGCACCTACTATATAACACCTCCATCACACACCCCCACTATGCAAACTCATATGATTACATATACCCACATAATGCATAGTCTTACAATAGTCAGATGACATGTGTACACACAAGTGTGCATTGTACCCCTAGATACACACCTATACACTTACATCGCCCCACACATCTCACACAGAAATGCACACACATTCATGCATGCAAACTTACATGTCTGCAACAATGCACAAACTCCTCCATGTACTCATGCCTCATGCATGTAAAACATATATCCTCACTACCACACACCAAACACACACATTTTAATATCCCACTGTATCTCTGAGCAGCAGTGAGGTCTCTGTAGCAGCTGGGAGAATGACTAAGGCCAAACTCGGGTCTGGCAGAGAAGGTGATGAGGGAACCAATGAGATTTAACTCCACGACATGAAAGCCATAGGCAGAACCCAATGGCAGTGAGAGGGCCATAGGGTTCATTTTTGGTCCCATAGTCTGGCTGCAGTCAGGAGCCGACACAATGCTTGGTCCAGGGCTAGACAAGAGGGTAGGTGCTATGGAGGTCTGTTTGGAATGCACTATTGGATTGGCATAGGGAGCCCCAATCCTCTATCTTGTTTTGAGTGAAAATTTGGTAATCCACATGAGCCACTGTCTGCCAGTGAGTTTCCACATAGTGCTCCAAGTGATTGTGGGGTGAGTTTTTGATTTTGGTTTCTGGATCACACCTGACAGTGCTCAGGACTTCCTCCTGGTTTTGTGCTTAGGGGACCATATGAGGTGCCAGGGATCAAACACTGGCTAGCCGAATACAAGGTAGGTACTGTACTAGCTCTCTGGGCCCCTGGTGCTGGTGGTTCTGAATGTCTTAAAGGGTTTTCTCAAATTTGGGTGGTTATAGGTTGATTTGGGTCTCTGACTGAAGCCACACCCGGGGGAATCTGCTCTGCTCCACTTTCTTCTCAGGGGGTCTTGGCAACTGAATCTAAATATTCAAGTGAATCTAAATATACAAGTGAATCTAAATATTCAAGGACTTTCCCAGGCTCACTTGACTTCCATTTACCACAACCTCACTAGTCAAAGCAAGTCAATGATCAACCTTTGCATGGGCAGGCACAGGTGTGTGAATTCACACAAATTTGAGGAATTACACTCACTTTCAGTCTACCACACATTGTAAGCCTTCACCTGCCCTTCTGCTCCAGAAATAAGTTGTCAAAAGGAAAGAGGCTTCACTTGCAACTAGATCATTTACCATAAGACAGAAATGGAGTTCAAGATAAAATGGAGCCTTAATTGTGAAAAGTTATTTTACTTTTTCCTCTTCTCCTTTAACTGAAATTTTTTTCCCTGTGCATTCTTTAAGCCAAGTTGTCAGACTCATGAAAACAATTGAAAACAGTCTGGAACATTCTGGAAGCCAGTTTTCCATTAACCCCCACCCTTCTCTCTCATGAGATAGTCTCCAACAGAGTATGCATGCAGTGCCATGTATCTAAGTCGGGGCATATGCCAGGCCTGTGCTTTAGCCATTTGTGCCATCCCCCGCCTCTAGAAGTCACTTTTCTAAAGACTTCCCACAAACTAAAAAATGACACCCAAAGATGGCCTGATTTTATTTCCTAGGAGCAAAGGAGAAATTAAAAATCTTGAGTTGGGGACCGGAGAGATAGCACAGCAGTAGGGTGTTTGCCTTGCATGCAGCCGATTCAGAATAAATAATGGTTCGATTCCCAGATTCCATATGGTCCCATGAGCCTGCCAGAGCCATTTCTGAGTGCAGAGCCAGGAGGAACCCCTGAGCGCCACTAGGTGTAACCCCAAAAGCAAAAAAATCTTGAGTTCATGGTTAAAAAGACAGTACAGGGGCCCGGGAGATAGCATGGAGGTAAGGCGTTTGCCTTTCATGCAAAAGGTCATCAGTTCGAATCCCGGTGCCCCATATGGTCCCCCGTGCCTGCCAGGAGC
>PVKC010012068.1:0-24126 GCA_004027635.1 Crocidura indochinensis
CGAGTTCCCATACGATCCAGCTATACCACTCCTAGGAATATACCCTAGGGAAAAAAAAAATACAATACAAAAACCCCTTCCTTACACCTATATTCATTGCAGCACTATTTACCATAGCAAGAATCTGGAAACAATCTAGATGCCCCTCAACAGACGAATGGCTAAAGAAACTGTGGTACATATACACAATGGATTATTATGCAGCTTTCAGAAGAGATGAAGTCATGAAATTTTCCTACACATGGATGTATATGGAATCTATCATGCTGAGTGAAATAAGTCAGAGAGAGAGATAAAAACACAGAATGATATCACTCATCTAGGGGTTTTAAGGAAATTGAAAGACGGGGGCCAGGCGGTGGCGCTGGAGATAAGGTGCCTGCGCTAACCTAGGACGGACCTCAGTTCGATCCCCCGGTTCCCCATATGGTCCTCTGTGCCTGCCAGGAGCTACTTCTGAGCGAATAACCAGGAGTAACTCCTGAGCGTCATCGGGTGTGGCCCAAAAAAAAGAAAATTGAAAGACATTCTTGCAATAATAATTTTCAGACACAAAAGAGAAAAGAGCTGTAAGTTCCAGCTCACCTCATGAAGCTCACCACAAAGGATGATGAGTTTAGTTAGAGAAATAACTACATTTTGAACTGTTCTAATAATGAGAATGTATGAGGGAAATGGAGAGCCTGTCTAGAGTACAGGCGGGGGGTGGGTGGGGAGAGGGAGATTTGGGACAATGGTGATGGAACGTTGCACTGGTGATGGGTGGTGTTCTTTACATGACTGAAACCCAAACACAATTATGTATATAATCAAGGTGTTAAAATAAAATATAAAAAAATAAAAAAGAAAGAAAAGAAAAAAAAAGAAAACATCAGAGCCTAACTCCTCTATCTTAAATATGAAGAAAGTGAATGTCCTTCTTTGTAATTCCTATTCAACTAATGCTATCATAACAAATATTTCGGCGCTGGAGTGATAGTACCATGAATGGGTAGGGTGTAGCCAATCTAAGTTCTATCACCAGCACCCTATGTGGTCTCCCAAGAGATTATTGAGTGTAGAGTCAGAAATAAGACCTGAGAACTGTCAAGTGTGTGTCTCAAAATCTTTTTAAAATTAATTAAAATGATAGAATCAAACAGATCATTTTCTTCCTTTATTTGTAAATCAATTACAACTCCTTTAAAATTTAGTCTCTTTAGATATTTACTTATTCTCTACAGGCTTAATTTTCTAAGATATGATATAAAATCAAATATTTAAACAACTTTTTACATTATATACATAATTTACATTATATATGTAATGTAAAATAAAAAAATATATCAGTAGTTATATAGCTAAATGCTAAGCATTGTTATTTACATTATATTCTCTATTTTTATAAAATAAGTTTTTATAAAACTACAATATTTATACATTTTAATTTTATATAATAAAAGATTTTAAATTATTTATGGCATCAAGATAAATATTTCTTTTTTGTTTTATTTTTGTTTTGGGGCCACACCCATTGACGCTCAGGGGTTACTCCTGGCTTTGTGCTCAGAAATTGCTCCTGGCTTGGGGAGACCATATGGGACTAAGGGGAATTGAACCGTGGTCTGTCCTAGGCTACCACTTGCAAGGTAGCCTTACATTTAGCTCCACTGCTCCGGCCCCATAAGTATTTCTTAATTAATTTTTTCCCGAAATCCACAGTGCAGTTCATACTAACATAACATATTTAGGTAATTTTCCATTTTAATGATTCACAAAAATTATTGCTTAGAGAGAAAACAGACATATATATGTATCAAATATTGGTCATTTTGAAGCTAAAACTAGGATTACTTAAGAGCAATGGGGCTTTATTATATGCAAATATAATCACTAATTATAACTAATACATGTATTTAAATTTAAATGATTTAATGTTATTTTTATCAATTTCATCTGAGTAGTACCTTTCCTGCACCATTTTCACCTGACCTTTGATAAAGTTTGAATCTTAATCTTCAGGGACTTTTGAAGAAAGTAGACACTGGTACAAGAATTGAGTTCCAGGCTTTGCACCTTAATTTAAACAGGTTCGTAAATTTAAGCATCCTGCTTAAATTCCTAGCTCCATATATAATTAGCATTCCATCATTTCTTAGATAATTCTCAAAGAGTAACATCACAAAAAATGGCCTGGCTTGGTCAAACAGCCAAATGCAAATTAGTCCAATGCTTGGAAAAAGCAAACTTATACTCTAACATTGAACTTTCTAGTCCTATTGATCAAAATTTCTTATGCAGTCTCTGGATCCCCAGAGAACTATAGAAATCTCCCCAATAATCCCTCAAAGGTGTATAATTTCCAATCTCAAGAATGATGACTGTGTATTAATGGAAGAAATGAAATTCATGGGAAGCATACATCGGTTCAGTCTATTTGCTTTTGTGATAACATTTTCTTTGTGATTTGTGTTTTTTTCCGAGATGCATAAGAAATATTATCATTTGATTAAAATTATGCAAATATGGAAATACAAATACAAAAGACTGAAAACAAATACCAACAGAGCCTAGAACTTGTCTGCACAATGTAGTAGAAAGCCTTGGGCTAATATAATTCGACTCTTGCAGGTCTTTATGGTGCCCAGTTTTGTTCCTGCTGAACCATCTTAATTCAGCCACTAAAGAGAACTAACACATTGTGGTACACTTTTGAATATTTATATGCTTTTACATTTGGAAGAAGCTTCTTACACTGCATAAATACTTAAGAGATTTACAGGAAGACTTTTGTTCAGCAGAAACTAAAACTCGAAGGCTTTGAGATAGTACAACATTGCTTTGTAAACTAAACTACTTGCAGTTATCAAAAGAGATGGTAACCTCTTATTAGGTAATGCAATAGTAATCTTATCTAGAAATATTAGAGGAAAAAATCTTCTGACACAAATGCTGCTCTATAATAAGGAATACCATTATTGCTGTGACTATTTACAAAACAAGCATTTCAAAGAAATAGCCATTCTCTAAAACATGAAGTGATGCAAAATAACTTAAAAATCTATGTCAAGTATTCCTCCCATTTTAGTGAGAGAGCCTTTGAGGAGGGAAGAAATACTTTTATTTTTAAACAATTGTAATGCTTTAAGAAAAAAGACTTCTACATTGCAAATGTAAAAAAGCTATACCTTGTATTAATTAACCTAAATATTCCTTGTCAGATTTGGTATCATAGCATTGAGAGTTGCCAAAACTGTAATTGTGTGTGAGTCCTGAATTTTTGCCAGTTCTGGATGCAGACTCATTAGAATATTCATAAGTCACAGCCTTGTGCAGGTGCCAGAATACTGCAAAATGTTTTGTGACTGTTTGTTGCAGCAATAGAGACAAGGAGTGAATTACCTTTAGACCATTCTATTATATACTTTAAAACATAACACGTGTGCTGTGTAATAACGAAAAAAATTAGTAATTAATTCACCTCAAAATAATGTAATATATTTTTTCATTAATGATAAATAATAGAGTTTTTATTTCAGCAAAGAAAAGGCTAGACATTTTCAACAATGAAATATATGTTAGTTTTTAAAATGATCAGTTAAATATTTCTATATAAAGTTGCATGTTCAAGGGGAAAATAGAATTGAAAATTTGCATGCTTGACCAATATTTCTCATGAACTATTTTTAGTTTTATATTGTAGTTTGATTTTAGTTTTATAGCTTTGTACTATTTCTGCCAAGTAAAAGATTAAAATTTAAATCTTGAAAAATCAGAACTTTTTCACTAGCTATCTGAAAAGGCAGGAGTACATGCTTTAAGTACTAGAAGACAAGGTTTATCTCTGATACAACATAGTCCTCCAAGCACCACCAGGAATGAACTCCAAATTCATTAAGTAACTAAACAAATAAAAAAATATACAACACTAATCTCCTCTTATGTATTATCACACACAAAGACACATCACTTATACAGCTAGTTCAGAAATGTCTTATTCATCTATCAGAAATCTTTAATATATTTAGTTCAAAAAGCTAAGTTTACATTAAAAGATAATCAGTGGTACTATAAATGACTTGACATTTTAGATGCATTACATGTTTCTGAACTAAAAAAAGCTTTAGTCACAAAAATGCATGTGTGTTTCATTTGCACTCACAATTGCATTCTTTTCTATCAACAGTCAGTGAAATGCCTTATGTATTCTGATAAAAACAGGATGACAGTTTACTCTTAGAAAATTTTTTCATATTGAATGAATAATCTGCTTGATTTTGTCCTAGTTATTATATAATCAATATCTACATCATGATTATTTATGTTTTTGATTATAAAATTTATTTTATATTTTATATTTATTTATGTTTTTGAGATTGATATATATATATGTATACATATATGCCAAATACTTGGGTCTCTCACACATACTATATAATATGTATACAATATATGTATGTAAGTTCAAGTATGTAGTTTGTTTTGTTTTGTTTTGTTTTATGGTTTCTCAGAACTGACTCTTGTTTTGAGCTCAGACATCACTCCTGGTGCAATTCTGAGACTAGTTGTGGTGCTGGGATTGAACTCAGGTCAGCTATGCGTGAGGCAAGTGACAGACTACCGGTAATATATATATATATATATATATATATATATATATATATGTATATATATATTATAATTTCTTGCATTATAAAATATTTCTTGACTAATATAAATTATAAAATTATTATGAAAATTACAATCTAATAGCATATATGACACTACTTTTATAAAGGATATATTTTTAAAATATTGGAATTAACTTGAATTTCTGAATAATTTTAAATCAAATCATATTCTTTAATTATAAGGAAAACATTGAGATCATTATGGTTCTAGTTATATATACACACTGCATTATGGAATCTATGACCTTCTTTTTAATTTTAGTTCATTTCAACCAAAAATCTATTGTATTATTTTCTAGGTACCAGGTATAGAAAATGAACAAAACTCAATCTCTATAGTAACTCAAAATTTAGTGAGGAAGGCAAAACTCATAATCCACAGATTTTAAAATCACATCGCTCATAATTCAATTAAATTGTACTGAGGGTGAATCTCTTTTCATCTCACTTCTCCCAATCATAAAATGTTCACTGAAAATGTTACATTAGGAGATCAAAACTTCAGGCAATCAAAAATGAGCAGGATAGTTTGATATTTGTATCTTCCTCAAATTTGAGTCAAGCCACTATTGAAGAGTCCCTACAGACAGGGTCTTTCTTTAAACTATTATTACCAACAATTAATTGATTTTCTACTTCCAATAAAACAACTAACTGGATTTAAAAAACTGACTAATTTGTGTACTTCAATATCCATAAACTTCAGAAATATCTTTTTCTACCTCTCAAACTCAGGAGAAAATAATGGAGATTACCAATACAAAACAGTCATATGGGTAGAAATAAAAACAAAACATTGGGTAGAAATAAAAAATCACCAGACTTAGGTACCAAATCCAAAGCCAACGACAACAGGATCGATATCCAATTTACAACAAGCTAGACACAGAAGGGACCACTTACATTAGCAGCCTGGAGAGCAAAGGAGGAGGATATGGGATGCATGCTGGGAACAAGGGGGGGTGGAGAAGAGGGGAAGTACAACATTGGTGGTGGGAATGCCCCTGATTCAATGTCACTATATACCTAAAATTTAACTGTGAATAATTTGTAAACCACTTTGGTCAAAATAAAAATATTTATAAAAAATAAAGGCCATCATAGCCATACATCATTGAATTAATAATGAAATAAATATAACTATTGTAATTGTATGATTGGAAAATTTTTAGATGAGACATATTTATTTTTCACATTCATCTATTTCCTGTTTGCTATGTTATTGGAAGAAAAGAGAAACAGGATCACATTAGTAATAAAATCTGAAATCTGACTCTTGCACTGGTCACAAAGCCAGACCTCTTCACCTCAGAAACTGTTACAATAAAATATATGTCTCATATTTCTTTTTTTCAAATATGGAAAGAAAATAATATTCTTACCTTGTGTGTTACTCATTTTGTTTTTGATGAGTAATAAGGAGGTTTAGGGTTCTGAATTTCTCTTTCTCTCTTTCTCACTCTTCCATTCCCCCTACCGTTTTCTCCTTTCAAACACACACACACACACACACACATACACACACAGCTTTGATATTAAAGTTAATAACATGTGTTCACCAACTTAATCAAAAAAAGATACCTATACATGGAACATAAAAGCTTAATTTATATAAGAATTTTCCCTTATTGACGCATACTTATTTTCATGATTTTATCTAAACCTGGTTTTAGAATTATATAAATGATAACCAAAATCCAGAAGCTATTTTTAAATAATTTTGTCCATTTTAATAAGTCTAAAACTTTCAGGGAGTGCTAAGAGTCTATGACCTACTGAGTTTTCAAACCAGAATTGACTGCATGCACGACAAGTATGTTATCTTCAAGACTATCTCTTCAGGCCCCATCTAAGTCTTATTTCTTTACTAAAATTTTCTGATGAGCAGTATACTAGATTTATGATCAGATTCCATATTGAAGCTCTTCAAACACATTTGACCCATAGATCCCTTTTCAGGAAAAAAAATCACTCTATATTCCCTAAAAATGTACATTATTTAAATTGACAGAAAGTCACCACCTACATTATCACTAAATTCCCCTAGAGACCATTACCACCCCCCCTTGCATTATTTCATCAATCCCCACTGTCCATCCCCACGTCAGTTTCCACCCTATCTGGAAAATACTGTCTATAAGAAAAGCTATCTCAAGTTAATTCTAAGTGTTTCTCTGTGACCAAATAAAATTGTAGTCTTTTGGTCATTTTAATAGACAATCTCAAGATAGTCTATTGAAGGACTATCATTTATGCGTTAAATTACAGTTGGAACTGAGATATGAAAGTTTATTTTGGGCTTAAAAGCTGTCTAAGGCACAAAGAAAAACATTTTCATCCATTAGTTTTGTCTTGTCTTGACCTTTTAAATGGACTCAAAATTATATACATGTTTTAAGATTCATCTCTTTCTATTTTCTTTTCTCGTTTATGAAAACTCAATTTTAAAATGGAAATTCAACATCATTCATTTTCTCTGTGTTTTAGAGAAAATAACATTTTAATGTCTGTTTTGTGGAAAGTAGAAAATTAGTTCAAGATCTCATTAAATTCATTATCATAGGCCACAATATTCTTTAGAATAATACAAATGCCAAGATGTAATATACCACTTTTCATTGATTCTCTTTTTTTTTTAACATCTATGTGTTATAATGTCAACAGTCACATTTCAAAAACTTTTAAAGAGTTTTCTAAAAAAAAAAAAAAAAGAAATAGTTTTCTGCACAAGTGAAATACAATCAAATAAGTAGGATGTCTTATATGTTTAACTGTGAATATATACATTCAACTTATAATAGGCAATTTTTTTTTGGTCTTGTTTTGGTTTTTGGGCCACACCTGGTGACACTCAGGGGTTTCACTCCTGACTATGCACTCAGAAATCGCTCCTGGCTAGGGGAACCATATGGGACTCCAGGGGATCAAATCACTGGCCTACGTCACTGGCCTTACTGCTTGCACCACTGCTTCGGCACCTAAGCAACTATTTTTTTAAAAACACCCTAAAATCAAAACTAAATTACTTCAGATAGCACTTAAGCTTTGTCTGTATTGTGTTTTCCCTTAAATTACAACAGAGTCATCTTACTTATTCTGGTTGGATAGACATTAGTGATACTGAATGCTATATGCTAGAATTAGAAATGACTAAATAGTTATCATCCCTACAAAGAATTACACCTAAAATAATTTTTACTTAAATAATCTTGATTTATCTTTATTAACATGTGTCATCAATATACATAGTTAAATCACTAGAAAATATATACATAATCTAGCCAAAATAAAATATTGTCTTCTGATGGTAGGCAAGTGGTTCTTGTATCTTGCTGATGTCCTGTAATTTATATCTACATGCACACATCATAAAATCATAGAACATATACTTAGTTTAATCCTTAAAATATGGGGCCCGGGAGATAGCATGGAGGTAAGGCGTTTGCCTTTCATGCAAAAGGTCATCGGTTGGAATCCCGGTGCCCCATATGGTCCCCCGTGCCTGCCAGGAGCAATTTCTGAGCATGGAGCCAGGAGTAACCCCTGAGCACTTCCGGGTGTGACCCAAAAACCAAAAAAAAAATCCTTAAAATATAAGTATGGCATTAAATATAATATTAAATAGTACTAAGAGTGACAGATATGTAATAATTATTACAAAGTCATGAAAAGATAGCATAAATATTAATAAGCATAGTAAACTGAATAAATTATTTACTATTGAAAACTTCCACACATGTTGTGCCTGCAGATCATGATAATCTGCACTTTTTAATTTAATAAGCAATATAATTCAGTAATATGACTCACATAAAACTGAAATATTGAATTATGGTCCAAACAGATAGGACAGGAAGTATTTATCATTAATACAACTGGATCTGATTTAAATACTGGGAATACATTTAATCTCTGAGCACAGAGCCAGGAGTAACTGCTGAACATAGCTAGGTGTGTTCCAGAAAGCAATAAAATAATAATAAATAAAATTATGAAATGTGATTTATGAGTGTTAAATCCAAACCGAGTCACATTAAAGTTCATGCTATCTATTTATTTTTTGAACATATAATATAACTGGTAAATTTTCTATATACTTTAAATATAAGTATACCTGGCATATTAAAAATGTAAAAATATTGGAAGAATAAAAGATATATGATATAAGAATTAAGAATAACTGGTTTTAATCAGATGGTTAAGGTACTGAAGGGTATTTAAAGTCATGGTTTAGCTTAATTTTTAGAATTTAATGTAGTTGTGAATCTTTGAGGATTTTATTTATTTATTTATTTTGGTTTGGGGCCACACCCTGTGATGTTCAAGTGTTACTCCTGACTAAGTGCTCAGAAATTGCTCCTGGGAAACTATATAGGATGGGGGAAATAAAACCACCATCCATCTATCTCAGGCTAGCACAGGCAAGACAGGTGCCTTACACCCTGCGCCACGACCCCACCAATCTGAGTTTTTTATAGTTATGTAAAGTCTTATAGTGGATGGATTTCTTTTTATAAGAAATTAGAAATAGATATATTCCAAAATTAATAGAGACAGTCTATTCAATCTACTGGAATTAGGAAAGCACTAAAAAATACAATGTTGTCCAAACCATTTTGTTTGTCTATTTACATGCATAGATTGAAAACACTGATATGGAGGATTAAATCCTATAGATGTATTTGACCACTTTTTGAATGTATAATTAGTGATAAAAAGAGAAAAATAAAGATAATGGGATCCCTATTCCTGGGACCAAAGGAATCATCATAACAAAAAAAGTTTCAAAGAGGCGTAAGGACTAATAAAATTATTTCATCTTTTTGAGACTGAAAATCTAAAGTAAAGAGGAAGTGAAAGTAGAACAGACTTTGAAAAATCAAAATGTTTAAGTGTGAGCAAAAATGGAGAGATTATTAAAGTGACTTAGAAGTGACTCGGAAATTTTTCGGTACTCCCCAGTATTGAAGGATAGTTTCATCTTCTTTTCTTATAACTTAAATGTATATAATTTTTAGAGTATACTATTTTTCTTTAAATAAACCCAACTTAAGGTGTATAAAGTTATGTTATATACATTAAATAAGTTCAGTAGGTTTACTATAAAATTTTGTGATTTAGCTAACAACATGCAATTTTATATTTAAAAATTTGTTATAATACGATTTATAATTGGTATATTTAGCTTAAAGCAAATAGACGAATAATGAAAGGAGAGTTGAGTAACTTAATAACTTGATGTATTGGATTCATGGAGTATGAATACTCATTATATTGAACTTTAAATACACAGTTATTTGTATACCAATTATCTCAAAAATCTCTTTAGATATATTTTTATGCCATCAATAATATTACATATACTTTTGTAGTCATTTTTTAGCCACATGGAAGCACTCAGAGCTTTCTCCTGGTTTTTAACAGAGGTTTCTCCTAGTAAGGCTTGGGGAAGAATATGTGGTGTCATACCTGTTTGTCCTCACATGTGCAAGTCATGGGTCAAAGTGATAGCACTTGGGAGGGCGTTTACCTCGAATGTGGTTTGCCCAGGATTGAAACAGGTTCAATCTTTGAATCCCATATGGTCCCCAGAGCCTACCAGGAACTAATTCTAAGTACAGAAGCAAGAGTAATCTCTGCGCACAGCCAAGTGTGGCCCCAAAAGAAACAACAACAACAACAAACCACCAACAAATGCCAGGCAAGTTCACTTCCTGATTTACTATCACTCTGACCCAAATAACATTACACTCTTTAGAAAATACAATTATGATACTTAAACTAGGTCATTGATCTTAGTAAAATGTAATAAATGTTTCTATAGAAAGTCAGACAGACCATTCCTTGCATGAAGTAGACCCAGATTCAAGTTCCATATAAAGAGCCACAATTTTAAACTGTGAGAGTCAGAGAGCCACACCACGCCAAAACCTGCCAAAACAAACACTCATACAAAAGCATATACTTTTAACAATAATATATTAACCACATATTGCATTTTGCCATTTTGAGTGAGAGTAAAATTCCTGTTCACCACCCCTGCATAGATCATTAAGTACTTTTAGCACAGGCAGGAATAATTTTTTATATAGTTTATTTTTTTGATCAAAGTGGATTGCATATCTTTCATAGTAATATTTTTGGTACATATTAACTGTTGTGTATGTAAACATTTCTGACCTTACCATGATCTGGAATTGTGCATAGGTAAACATTTCTGACCCTACCCTGATCTGTGATTGTGCCCTACCCTAGGGTGTGATCTGGCAGTCTGCCCCCACCCTAGGGTGGTACCTGATTCTGCTTCCACCATTGGGTGGTACCTGATTCTGGGGGATAAAAGCTGTGATCTGTAGAAAGTGGGGTCTCTCTTTGCTTGCTGGCCTTTATCCAGGCCATTTGAGGCTTCGATCTCTGCAAGGAATAAAGAGCTATTTTCTTCGGAAGCTTGGCTGTCTTGGATTTATTCCCGCCGTATTCACCTCAGAACCGCTGGTTACTGGGTGGTAGATGCGTTCTCTGAGCTGGAGAGGAAAGACCTCGTTCTCCCTACCTCCATCAATGAAGGTCTCCTGGGGCCGGATTACTACAATTAACACTGAAGCAGAGGAATTCCCGCCACCGAAGTTGAACTCCCTCCCCACCTATTCCCAGTTTTCATCTGATACCCCCCTTCCTTACCCCCTGGGCTGCTAGTATAAGTGATTCCCTCTGTATCTAGCTTGTTGTAGATTGGGTATCAACTCTGTTGTTGGATTTGGATTTGGTAGTTATGTCTGATCATTTTTATTACTATTTAATGATCATACAGTTATTTGGACTTGGTACCCTCTGTTATTTACCTCTCAATTTGAGGGCAGAACAAGATGTTCCAGTTATGAGGTACTGTTTGAAGGGAAAAAAAAAAAAAGAAATAGGATGGGGTAAAAATGCCACAGGCCAAAAGTGGGCAGGGTCCTTCTCGAGGATCTAAGCCCCAGTTTTGAGAGAAGAAAGGGAAAAAAGATGAGGATCACCACAATACAAAAAGAAAAATTAAACAAGAAATACAATGAGTACTATAGCAATAGATGTAAGCACCACACAATAATCACGCTTCTGTCAAAAAGTCCGAACGGAGCACCAAAGAAGAAAGGAAACAACAACGAACACAATGAAACCAGAAAAAGCCAAAACAAAACAAAATTAAAAATTGTGGTGGTTCCTTTTTTTTTTTCTTCTTGCTTTTCTTCTGCATAGGCACAGTAAATATTGGGGGAAATTAGAAAGGGAATTCCCTTGCCCTAAGTGATACAGGAGTTCTCCATTCTTGAAGCATGTTGTCATGGGATTAACTACAGACTCCATGTGTGTTCATTTACTCTCCCCTATATCCCTCTGTGGTGTATGGGAGACATCTGTTCCATCATGAATGATAAAGTCAGACCTCTGTATCTAGAGATCTAGGTATCTGTAGCGGGTCAAGGAATGGAGTTTAGAGCTAGCATCTTATATGGTCCTCTCAGTATACCAGGAGTAGTTCCTGTGTACAGAACCAGGAGAAATCCTGAATATTGCCTGATGTAGGCCCACAACAAAAACAGACAAAAATAAACTTTGGAAGAATCATGGAAGAGAAGATTGAGAAGAAAAAAGGAGACTAGTGCAGTATGATACAAGCCCCTATTAAATTTACAATTTCAGGCAAGACATTTAGAAATGTAGAATGCAAATAAAGATTTTCCTTTGAAAGAACAAAAAATAAAGTTTCTAGCTCTGAGCTAGAAACTGAGGTGAGAGCATAAATAATGTCCAAACTCTAGAATCATAAAAGCAAGCAAAGTGAAGAAGAAATACTGACTCAAGATACATATTTTTAAATTACTTTAAAGATAATGCAAATAGGACATGAGCTGGCGAAAATGCAGGAGTCAGAGGAGAGTGTCAATGCAGTAATCATTACAAAAAACAGTGATTATGAAGAGGGAGACTATATAGAACAGGACAAATGCAACATAATCTTTTAAATAATCCATGCGTATATGGATCCAGGTTCCATTAGAAGGGAATAAAGAGGAGTGTCTCTATCTTTTGTGTTCTTCTTCAGCACAGATTAAAGAATTTTTATTTAGTGGTTCAAAAAGAATTGTCCAGTACATAAAATGTAACTTTAATCATTAACGTTTTAGAAAAATCAGCTTAAAGAAAAGCTTTCTACTTTCAGCTACAACCCATATGATTCATAATTAAAATAAATCCACAAGATATTATTGTATAGATATATGACAATATGCACATATAATTTAAAACTCACACAGCCAGACCTCTCTTTCTAAACTCTGTTTACACACTCTATATTCCTTTATTGAATAAGCATGTGGGCTTTTTGCTTTTCTACTTTCATAAAACCTTTTTACACAGTCTGTCTCTAGCTACTTCTCTTCTCTGTTTTTACTACTGACCAGCTGTCACTTTGCCAAGAGACCATTCCAGAGCTTTCTAACTGAAATGATTCAACAAACCTCCTCTCTCTCACACTGAATTTGTATTAAATTTTAGTCTCTTATGTCTTTTCCTTGTTCAATGGTCTAACACTACCTTACAATTTAGTAAACTAAATTGTGTTTTTGACCTACTGCTAGATGAAAAGTTAACTCCATAAATGCTAGAACTTAGGATACTGTCTATTCTAATATTAGCAGGTAATTGAATATTATCTAAGGAATCAGAGGTTTCAAAATTATTATTAATAGTTTGGTAGAATAGGGAAACAATTTTCTTGGAATATGTTTCTGACCTGGCTGTGAGGTCAGCTGAATTTTAAAGTACAATAAAATGAGAATAAATACAGGAGGTGTGAGAGGAAGATGAACGAACTTTGGCTACAGAAAACATGATCAAGTATATACTTAAATGTATATACATTTATTGGTAATAAATGTCATCAATACTGGTCTTCAAAAGTCTTATGAAGAAAAGTAGGTTTCATATTTGGTATATATTTCATGGTTTAGTACTATCGTTATTAATTAACTTCAATATGCTTCTTTACTTTTGTTACTTATGAGGAAAAGTTTAAGAGAAACAAAGGTCTACATTGTATATAAGTAATCTTTTTGGAAATACATGTCAAATCATTTTGCTTTATTTTTACTTAAATTCCAAGAGAATCCACTTTTTATTTTTAAGAGAAATAAAATAAATTAATTATAAAACCTTGAATTTTACTAAATGCATTCAACTGTTTACTAAAAGTGCTAAAATCCTTTCAACTGTTTACTAAAAGTGCTATAAAATTCAAAATATCCCTTCATTAAATAATATGTTAGCTGTTTATTGATATAATGTTATTAACTTAACAATTTGGGGTAATTTAAATGAGAATAATTTATTGCTTTGTAGGCTAAGAGAAACAGATACTCTTTTCTCTAAGAGTAACATTTTCTTATCTCATTTAGTACCTACATAAAGAAAATATTTAAAAGAAAAATTATTGCAACATAACATATTTTTCCAAAAATCGAAGCTTTCGGTAAAAAGATCAGAAGTACAAACCCATACATTTTAGTAAAGTATTAAAATTTGGAAAAGAGCAGGTGAATGCATTTTTTCCTAATGTGATGTTTGAAATACTTTGGCCAAAGTATGATAACATTGACCTTGGCAGTATTACAAAAGAAAATAGCTCTGAAAAAATGCCTGCAATGCATTTTCTGTAAAATAGGTATTTGGCTCAATAACAGTTTTGCACATATTGCATAGCATTCTCTGTGTTTTTTTAAAAAATCAAAGTCCTTGTTTCCCTAACATTTTAAACAGTTTAGTTGTGTTTAATACTAAACTGAGCCACACACTATATAGTATGAGCCACACACTATATAGTATGAGATAGGCATTTTATTTATTTTCTTGTACCACAAGATTTATGGGGTGATCCGGGTTTTTTTTTATATACCTGTTTTACATATAATAAAATTATATATGTAAAAATGTCATAAATAAATAATAAATATACACATATAGTATTCACAATTAAATAACAGTTTATAGAAATAATTTTGACTCCAGAAAATAGACAATGCATGTAACTTGCAAATGCACTAAATCAAATCATTAAAAGATTTATTCTAATTTAACTAAAAAAATCAGTATTAATTTTTAAACATCATATTTTATGTTATCAAAATACTGTGATATTTCTAAGATAAAATAATCAAATATTTATAAGTAAATGAAATATTAACTTCATCTCAAATTTATAAATCATGTTTCAATTCCAGTGAAGATAACACTTCAAATATCACTAATATGTAAGCATATGGTCTAAATATTTTGAATTAAAATGATCTCAGAAAACACTTATAGCACTCTCAATGTCACATCAAAATGTTTTCAAACATTGTGTGGAGGTCTGAAACGATGGTATCGTGGGTAGGGCATTTTCCTTCAACAGAGCTCACCTGAGTTCGATCACCAGCAGCCTATTTGTTCCCCCAGGCCTACTGGGAACAATTTTTGAGTGCAATGCCAGGACTAACCCCTGAGAGCTGCTGGGTTGCCCCCAAAGTGAAACAAAGCAAAAATTTTTAGAGAGAGAGTGCAAGAGTATATAATAGTGATTTGTATGTATTAACCCCAATTAGTTACCCAATAAGCATAACGTGGTCCTCTGGGCACTTGTAGAGGACAGAAACAGGAAAACCCCTAAACATTGGTGGTTGTGGGCCTCATACATACACATAAACACAAACAAGTGCACACACATACTTTTATATAACTATTCATCTGGTACTTGTAAGAAAACTATTAGTTGGGAACACATTTATATTTATTTTCTGTTTGGGATTTGAGGGTGCAGAGAGTTGTGCACAGGGTTTACTCATAGATCTGCACTCAGGAATTATATCCAATGATTTAAGGGATCATATGGAGTGTCTGGATCAACCCTGCTCAGCAGCATGCCAGGCATGTACCAAACCCACCCTATTAGCTCTCAGGATGAGGGGAACATATTTTTTGATATTATTGAAATGTGTTTCAGAAATCACTTGTTCAAACATAAAAGAACCATAAGAGTATTCTAGTCATTATTCTATTGTATAGTTATTGATTCATGTATTAATTTATACATAAATATACAGCATATTACAGATCCAATAACTATATTAACATAAGAGATTTTATATGTAATATTTGCTTTAACATAAATTAATACACATAGTGTTGAATTAGGTGGCATGCTAAAATAAAGAAGTAGAGTTGAAATTTTATTACAGGGATACAGAGCATAGGTAAATTTAGAAAAGGCTATTCTAAATTTTAAAAAAACAATGCAGCTTAAAAATATAATGCTGCTTATTCTGCATGTTATGTGCAAAATTTTCAATAACATAGCAAGTTCAATACCTTTTAATGTATGATTAAACAATAATAATTGTGGCTATATAAGCTTAGTATCTTTGTGCTACAATATCTTAGGATACTTATCTTAGACATTACGATATCTTAGACATCCTCTTCTTTGCAAATTATTTCTATCCCACTACTATGTGGACTAAATGCACTCTCATTCTACTCAAAAATCCATTTGAAATTTGAAGCAGCAAATATATTTGCAAGAGGAAAGAGATCAAGTTTTTCTAGTTATTGAAAACTAAGATCTAAGGAAGTAAAAGGTGAAGGTTTGTAATAAAGCAATAAAAGAGAGTCAAATGATAAGTTTTCAAAATAAACTTGATTTCATAATGGGGTAGTTAATGATATATTTCTATACATGTCAGCTAGCTAAGGCTAAACTATTCAAATAAGAACATTTGTTTATATTACTCAAAAGTATAGGATATCAATATCAATCACAGAAATTCTAATCCTATCCCATAGCTTATAAAGTAATTAATTTATATAAAAATTCAGCTATCAGTCTACAGAATAAACTTAATAACTTTAAGTTTGTTAAAAATTATGGCATAATCGATATAACTTAATTTTGTTTAATATAAAACCCTATAAGAAATGTTATTGAAGGTGATAGCTTGGATCAAATTTATAATAAAACTTTGAAGACTTGATTTTACCACTGATCAAAATAATCGATTCTCAAATATCACAAAGGCATTCTCTCTAAATCAATGTGTTTTAAAATAATTTTGGTTCTTTAAATTATTTCATATAATTCTACCAATTTGAAAATTTCATTTTTTTTTATTTGTTTTCTGGTCCACACCCAGTGATACTGAGAGGTGGTTACTCCTGGTTATTTGCTCAGAAGTCGTCCCTCGCTTGGGGTACAATATGAAACTCCGAGGGATAGAACCACAGTCCCACCTAGGTTAGCGCGTACAAGGCAAACTCCATATCGAGTGTGTCACCACTCTGGCCCCGCAAATTATGTTTTTAATATATTTTACTTTTAAAAACTGCAAGCAGTGCAACCATATATAGAATGCAGGAGTTAGGATGTCTGACTTGCATGTTGTCAACTTGCTTTGATCTCTGGCATCTCATATGGTTCTTTAAATATCAACAGGTGTGATCCCTAAGCATGGAACAAAGAATAATTAAGCCATGAACATTGATAGGTATAATACTCTCCAACAAATACTAGCAACATTTAGAATTATAACTAAGTTAAAGGGAGAATTAAATATATAAAATTATCCCATTTATTTTTGTATATTGATTGTAAAGAAAAATGTAAGAATAATGATCAGTGTTAAAATACCATGAACTGACCTTCAGCCTACAAAATCAAGCTTGTTTAGTGTATGATAGGGAATGAGAAGGAAAGCAGAGACAGAGTATTAAGGCTGCGCTGGCAAAAGACAGACAGCGGTTGTGTAACAACGCAGTATTCTTGGAATAAATTAACAGCATTGAAATCCTGATATATAAACATAAAAAGAGGAAAAAATAAATATATAGAAGTAATGCCATTTTAAAATATTTCCAAAAATCTTTGTGCTGATAATTTAAAATGTGGTTTTAAAGATTAAACATATATGTAGTACAGCATAACCAAGTCAAACTAAATTGCAACAAGGTCCTTAATCTTATTATATTTCTTTTATTTTTTGGTTTTTGGGTCACACCTCGTGGTGCTCAGGGGTTACTCCTGACTGTCTGCTCAGAAGTAGCTCCTGGCAAGCATGGGGGACTATATTGAACCAACCATCTTTGGTCCTGGATCGGCTGCTTGTAAGGCAAGCACAGCTGTGCTATCTCTCTGGGCCCTTATTATATTTTCTTAAATGACTTAAGTCACATTATTCACGGGCAATTCTACAAAAAACTTAAGAACTACTCACATGATAATTATTCTGTTGTCAACTATGCAAATCCACCATATAGTTATTAGAATTACAAACATGCACACTGTCAGAGAAAAAAAAATTCCATTACATTGTCAGAAACATTCCATTAGCATTCTCGTTTTGCTAATGAGACATTATTTATGATGACTTATTGCAGAGGAATGGACTGTTTCAAAAATCAAATATGTTAGTGAGATGAACATTATCTCAGGAAAACTAACAATCAGACAGGGGGAAGAAAATATATTTATCTATAAACTACTAGGAAAGATGTCCAAACCAAAAAAATGTAATCTACAGTAATGTGCAAAAGATAAAATGAAATATTATACTACTTATACATAGAGTTCAACTGTAGGAAGGCAAAAGATGTATCAATATAGTAGGCTTGCTATTAAAATTAAAATGATGTAAGATTGAATTAGAAAACTGAGAACATTTTATGTTATTACTTAATTTCCCCCAATGTTTGTTTTATGTGATGTTCAACGAAACTTAAGTACTTCTAAGTAACTTGCCTTAGTCACATTCTTTAGGTGGTTATTCTACAGATTAGTACATTTTATTGTCTAGAAGTAGCTTAGAGCATACTCCATTTGTTCTCTCTAATTTGGAGTATTGTTTCTAGTCTTTTAGTTTGTTCTATGTGATTCATCTTAGCAGAAACTGTCCTATGACTGTATTTACTGAGTGCTCATCAAAATATGATTATTATTTCTATGAGAATAAATAGGTATATTTGAAGTCCTTTATAAATATTTTCCTAAACCAAATCTAGCATGCAAACATCAGAGATGGTCTACAAATTCCAACAGCAACATTTCTTTGCCCAGAATCTGTTGCTATACTCTTCTAATTACACAAAAATCACTATCTCCATTCTGTGTCAGATTCCTGAGTCTGCCCTAGGAATTTTCAGGCATCATAAAACTCTGCTGAATCACTTAACATTCTGCTCAGTTTCTCCTTAAAGCACTTACTTTGTTTACTTTGCAGTCTTCAAATGCTTGAGCAGCTTTGATGCCCTTATGTCCCTATCCATCCCTAAGCCAGGTCTTGCCCAGGGCAGAGCCATTGCAGTAAATATCATTTCTATGCAGATGAAATAACTGCATTCAATGCTCCTTTGTTTATGGTTCCACATTGCCAATGACTGTTGAATATTGCTTCTAATAACTTATGATAAGCAGTTTCAGAAACCCAATTGAGTATCATTTGAGATGGTTCCATAACTATGCCGTTGTATGCTAACAGTTTGAAAGACCCGGAGCCAATCCTGAACCTGACTACTGAGTGCACAATTACAGGATCAAGTGTCTACAATAGTTGAATCTTAAAATAAACATGAACACTCTACTTCACTTTGACAATCCTGACTAGGCTACTTACATATTTTATCTAATGAAAACTAGATACCAGGTTTTGTTTTTTTTTTTCAGAGATCTGGACTCTGAAAAGCTCATTCTATTTATTAGAAACAAAGAAGTTTCATGCTTTCCTTGTTGGAAATATAAAAGGCATTTTTTTGATAGTGATAAAGCTGAATTCTAGAACTAGGGCATGTTCTCAGATTTTCTGATTCTGAAAAAAAATAAAACATGATAGATAAAATATTGTAGTTTATAATGATCCAGGTGCCCCCCCCCCTTTTTTTGAATTGCTACCAACCATAAGGATTCAAGATATCTGTTAAGATTGTCCCAATTACCAAATTATATGGGTCCATGGTGGCTTGATTACTGAGGCCTAAACACCTGCCAGAATTAATAGTGACATTTAGGACTGAGCAGACATGCAAAATTGTCTGTTTTGGGGTGATATTAAAGGACAATTCTTTTTCAGAAAACTAAATATTAGAATAAATTTGCCATGAAAATACTAGTCCTTTGTACACTTATTCAACTCATTCTATAATTTTCTATGATTCATCTACATATATATGTGTACATATATACATATATAGATATTATTTGTGTGGGTAATGGGGTGAAGGCAGGTTATTTTCTCATTATTTTTAATCTTAGGGTACTCTCATAATTACACTATATTAAACCATAGTAATCAAAATTTTTTTCATTTCTCCACATCAAAGTCTAGGGATCTATATTAGTCAAAATGGTTTCAAATTCACATTATTAGAACTATCTCCACTTGCTTGTGTGTTTGAAAGGTTCTTTCTCCTGAAACATATTTCCCATTTTCTTTGTTTTTAAATTCCTCCAAATTTTGCATATTTCCCCACATGCAGTATTTGAACTTGCTACTAGCCAATGTAATTTAGTAATATAATCATTTTCTTCACATCAGCTTTTTAGAGCCAAAATATAAAAATTTTAAAATAGTGACATTTTGAAATACCATTTTTTCATACTCTTCAATATCTGAATTTAATAGTTGCCATAGATTCACTGAGATATATATTTTTTACAGTTATTGAATTAATATTTCAAAATGTCAGGAGATTTTACAAATGTCTCCCTCAGGACTTGCCTTTGTTAGTTTTGTAGCAAAAGTGAAAAATTATTTATAAAAACTTGCTTTGCAAAATGTAATGGTAGCCTGAAAATTACTCTAATTTATAGGGAGTATATTTTCTGACTTTATTTTTTGCAGGAAATAATGAATAGAGTTCAATGTATATTTTCTAATGTAATTAAAACTAATTTCAAATAATTGTATATCATAAAAGACAACCTTAAAAATGACATAGAGTAATGAATCTCAAGAATATTGATATATGTATACTTGTATATACATGCATGCAACTATGTGCACACAATGCATCCAATATATCCTAGAGAAGTTTTTTAACATGCTAAAAATGTACATATCTAAATTAAAATTTGTAAAAATCTTAATCTTTTTAGATAATTTAAAACTTTCTGTAGGCACATATTATTATAATAATGTTAAAAAGTCTATCATTGAAAACATAAGTAATGTTTCTTTTCTGTTATGAATCTTTAAGCACCATGATTATAAGCCTGTTTGTAGTTGGGTTTCAGTTATAAAGAAAAAAAGCCCTATTCTTTTAAGAATAAAACAGGTATCAGTCACTTATTCCATTTATTTCATTTGATTTCATTTGGAATATCATATAAAAAATGGCAAGCAATTTTCACAACTAACTCAAAGTATAAAATCTAGTTTCCCTGCTTTTTTAAACTTGTTTTCTGTTTTTTTTTTTTTTTTTTTTTTTTTTTTTTTTTTTTTTTTTTTTTTTTTTTTTTTTTTTTTTTTTTTTTTTTTTTTTTTTTTGGCTACACCCAGAAGTGCACAATGGTTATTCCTGGCTCGGTGCTAAGAAATTACCCCTTTCAGGCTTGGGGGACCATATGGGATGCTGAGGATAAAACCCAGGTCTGTCCTGAGTCTGCAGCGTGCAAGGCAAACACTGACCACTGTGTTTTATCTTGGCCCCCTCTAATCTGCCTATTTTAAGGTCACTTTTATTGTTTGTTTGGGGGGGTCATACCTAATGATGTTCAAAGGGTTAATTCTGCGAATTTGGGGGCATATATGGGATGCCAGGGATTGAAACTGTGTGGACTATATGCAAACCAAGAGCCCTACTTTACTGTAGCATTGCTTTGGCTCCTAAAGTCACTCTTTGGAGTGGCCTAAGGGTAGCTCAGAGGATGCCTGAACTCTTAAAAGGAATTGGAAGAGTTTAGTGCAGCATAAGAGTTTAGTGAAACGCAGAATCCTTGGATGAGGCAACAAGTGGGCTATCAACTCCACAGGCATCTATTAAGTAGAATTCCTGTGAACACTTAATCACTTGTAGGAAACTTCTCTAATAGCAGCAGGTAGGTTATATGCACTATATAGCAATGTTTCTTCTGGCTTCAATAGAACAACAACTAAATGGGAGGAAAATACTCAGATCAAATAAGTTTGAAGAGGAAAATCTTGGACAACACTATCCTATAGTTGTAATGGAAATTCCATAATTTTTTTTCAGGTTATTGATTTGCAAATCCCAAAATTCAAGAATTATAAGAGATATTACAGCTAAAATTATGACTCATTTCAAATGCTTAAGAATCATTTAGAGATAATGTCAAATAAATGTCTTGGGCTACTCCCTCAGAAATTAATTCTATTGTAGTAATCGTTATAAATTCCAGTTGTATCTGGAGGTTAAATGATTCAGAGAGTAATTTGTGGATTTGAATGATGAGTCTCATATGTGTAAAATCCTTTAAAAACAGTAGCACATATTAACATGTTTCAAAGTAAACAGTAAAGACTTGTTACCAAGTTCAAGTTCATATACAATCTTATTTTGGGGAGTTCACTGATAATTTTTTATTAATCTTTCAAAAAATATATACCCTATACTCCTTAAATTCTTCCAAAATGTAAAATACACAGGAATCATTTATAACATCAAGCTAATATTATGCTAATACCCAATGTAGAAAGATATTTTTCCAGAGAACAAAATTTCAAACAAATCATACCTTTTTAAACCATATCCATTTTATACCACTGTGGCTTATATACTATGTCCATGCTCATGAGAAACAAAATATAACCAGAATCACCTTAACAGCAGACAAAAGTAGAAAATAATAATAGCTTTACCAGATTACATCAATGTTGTTAGAAGTGTATATTGAGGAGCTAAATTGAATTGTAGAGAGTTCTAAAGGAAAGGAAATTGACCCATTTAGACACACTGCTTAAGGCAAAACTACATTTAACAGCTCATAAGTTCTTTTAATATATTTTTAACTCGGAAGAAAATTTGATCTGAGTAGAATAAAATGTTTGTTGTTGTTGTTTGATGTTTTCTATCTATTTGTTTATTTCTGGGTCACACTCAGAGATGCTCAGGGGTTTCCACTGTCTCTGAAATCAGGAATCAATAATAATAGTGTTCAGGACTATATGAATATGAATGTGAGGGATCAAACCATTACATACAAAATCTCCAGAATTCAGATTTATCTACTGTTACGGTGTTTTTTAACACAATTATAAATGCTCTTTGACTAATAAATATTACCTAGAATCTATATAAAAGTCTTAAAGAAAATAATTAAAAGCTCGATTACAGAAAAATATTAACAAATATAATACATTTGATTAAAAATAACCAACAAGAACCAGAAGTACAGAGTGATTCCAAATAAGGAACAATATTGGTGAATAGATAAATAGGTTCTTTGTTCATACTTCTGTTAATTTCAGTCATTTTTACTAGAATCTGGGAAAATTAGATGTGATAAATAGATTTTTATTTTTTGAGAGCTTAAGAAAATTGTTTTGTGTTGGAAGCTTGGATAACCCTGTGAAACATTTTTCTTTTAGCTACATTTTTGCATTCTCTGGGATTAACTGTCTCAAGTTTAGCAAGTAAAGTTATAAAAGCATCACAGTAGATAAGCTAAGTTGTTTTTATTTAATATATTAATATGAATTATATAAACAAAATATAAGATGTTCTTATATAAAGAACAAAAGTTAAAATGAGTACTTAGGTTTTGATATATTCCTTGATACAGATCTAGGAGTAAACTCTGAGTAGCAGCAGATGTGTCCCAAAATGGAAAAAGAGAAATATATAAATTAAAAAATCATCTAATATTTTCATAAAATGTAGAAAAGGTAGAAATCGGAGCAATAGCACAGTGATAAGGCAATTTCCTTGCATGTGGCCAACCGAGGATGGACCCTGATTTGAATCCCGGCATCCCATATGGTCCCCCGAGTCAGCCAGGAGCGAATTATAATTACAGAGCCAGGAGTAACCCCTGAGAGTTGCAAAAAACAAAAAACAAACAAACAAAATATAGAAAAGGTAGGGGCCAGAGCAATGGTGCAGAGTGGTAAGGCATCTATCTTTTTTTTTGGTTTTGGTTTTTGTTTTTGGGCCACACCCGATGACACTCAGGGGTTACTCCTGGCTATTCGCTCAGAAGTTGCTCCTGGCAGGCACAGGGGACCATATGGGGAACAGGGGGATAGAACCGCGGTCCGACCTAGGTTAGTATCTATCTTAACTGCATTGGTTTGATCCCCAGGCGTCCTATTTGGTCTCCCAAGCCAGGAGTGATTTCTGAGCTCAAAACCAGGAGTAAGCCCTGAGCATTACTGAGTGTGGGCCCCACAAAAATATATAGAAAAGGGCCCGGGAGATAGCATGGAGGTAAGGCGTTTGCCTTTCATGCAAAAGGTCA
>PVKC010012069.1:0-24073 GCA_004027635.1 Crocidura indochinensis
GTAGACAGGTTAGATAAATAGAAGAAAATAATCGTTTTGGTGAATTAGAATGGATGAATTAAGATGATTGGTTAGAATTTAAATTGTAAATTGAAATATTTTGAATCCTAAAAATGTATCACAGTTAGGGACTTTTTAAGGTGTCTGGTTGGTAAAACATGCTTTCATGGAGAGATGATAGCAGCTGAACAACCTTTTAAAACATAAATATTAAATCACTAGGTAAAAAGAGAATGCTAGCTCTAGATAAATTCACAGAGAGAGAATTTAGAGAAATCATAAAACATGTGCTTTGTGCTCTCTCTGTCACCTCATACACTATTGGCACAGCAACAGTGTAATTTGAGCATTTTATTCTTTATCTCGTTCCAAAAGTATTTAATAATATCACATTACTCATTTCTTTTCCATTCATATTGAATATATTTTTTAAAACAGTTTTTATTTTGGTTTGTGGGCCACACCCAGTAATGCTCAGGGATAGTCCTGGCTATATGCTCAGAAAACACTACTGGCTTGGTGGCCATTTGGTATGTCAGGGGATCAAACTGTGGTCTGTTCCTTGCGCGTGCAAGGCAAATTACCAATCGTTTGCACCACTGCTCTGGCCCCAATTTTTTTTTTTTTTTTTTTTTTTTTTTTTTTTTTTTTTTGGTTTTTGGGTCGTACCCTGTCGTGCTCAGGGCTTACTCCTGGCTCTATGCTCAGAAGTTGCTCCTGGCAGGCTCAGAGGATCATATGGGACACCGAGATTCCAGCCACCAACCTTCTACATGCAAGACAAATGCTTTACCTCCATGCTGTCTCTCCGGCCCCAGTATTTTTTAATTAATGTGATAGAATCAGAATTATCCTGCTAACGATTTAGCAAACCACCCTTTGGGAATGGGAAATAATGTTATCTGATCAGTCACAAATTTGTAGGGTGTAAATAATGTAAATGGAAGCTACCAACATGAAAATAATTACATGAGGAACTGAAAAGAAATGAGATACCATTTATCTAGATATCTTTCCTATTAATAAAAATATGAAAAGATATAAGTATAGGCTGGAGAGAAAGTACAGGGTCAAAGACTTACTTTGCCTGTGTAAATCTTATTAGCTGAAGACCAGAATTTCATAGTGTCTACTGAACATTAACAGGAGTGATCTCTGGGCACAGAAACAGGAATAGACAATGATCACTGGGTGTGCCCTCCCACACACTAAGACACACACAAAGTGTGTAGGTAAAACAAAATATATACATGATAAAAGACTAATAAGATAGAGAAAGCTAATAGAGAAATGATATATTTTCAATAGTTTTTATTTTTGTTTATGAACATACAAAGTTCAATTAAAGTTTATTCAACTTTATTTTTAATAATTGCTACTTAGCAGCTGACTTACACAATTCTTAAAAATTTAGGAAAATATCTCTCACCAGCTGGTATGAGCTTGTGTTAGCTCACAATTAGATATAGAAGAGACAGTTCTGAATATTTTCAATGTCATATTTTAAACAATTTTTGGCCTGAATAAATTCTTCATTTCATGAAAGGTTAAAATGCAGAACAACTATCTATTTGTAGAAAAAATATGTCTCTTTGAATGTTACAGTTTATGTCTGAATAATACTAATACCCACTTAGATGCCCACTTGTTGGGTTTTGCTTTATTGCTTGTTTTTTATATTATATTCAGGCAATTATTGTCATGGTCAATAATAGTGTATTCATACTTCTATTTTCTTCTAAGAGCATTAAGTTATCAGGTATTTTGTCTAAATTATAATCTCCTTAAATTTAATTGTGCATGATTTAAATAAATTTCCAATTAAATTTTATCCTATGTACTTAATTAGTTTTCTCAGTGTCACTAGTTTAAGAACATTTTTTTCCATTGAATGAAATTGTTTCTGTATTGTTACTTAACTACATTTTCAGAGGTTTGTTGTCTTCTGTGTTGTGTTATAATGTGAATATGTAGCAAGTTGTATACTTATGCCAGATTTTGTGCTCCATGTTAAGGACAAACATGATAACAAAAGTTAAGGAAGATGAATGTTGATATTGTTCAATTTTGAATGTATGAAAAGTATAACAGTGGAGACTAAACCTTTTAATATTCTGGAATAATGATGACACTGATATATTAAACTGTTTATTTCCCTTATATTTTTTCTGTCTTTGAATATGTACTCAAATAGGAGACCCTTTCAGGATGTCTGCTTTCTTCAAAATATTAAGTTCTTTGCTAATATTTCAGAGAGAGCAACATGCCACAAATGCATGTTATAATCAGCTATGACAGTGAGACAGGTAAAATCTTGCCCACTTCATGTTAAAAAGGGAAAACTCCTGAGGGGCTTCTTCTTCCAGCTGAGTTACCTAAAAAGGCTAAAGAGAAATGATTAATGCAATCAGGAGCAACTATGAGGACACCTATTTTTATAAGAACTAACAGTTATATCGATTCAGTATTCTTTCATATTCTTCTTATTATGTACCACTTCAAAGGATTCCTTCTCAAAACCAAAAGTAAAAAGGAATAAATATATTGCACAGTTCCTTCTTTAAAGTATTTCACTATGAAAAGTTACTAATCAACACCCAATAATTTCTCTTTGCAATAATAATAACCTCACTATATATAGACATATATATGCTTATTAATTGCCAGGGCTTGCTTTTGAAGTTTTCCAAATGTTTAATTTAACATAAGAACAACAGGGACTCATCCCAAGAAATAATACATTTAACTGATTATATGTTTTGTTGAAGAAATTCAACTAATTCTTGAATGAGCAACTTCATCTGGATTTACAACCAGAAACAAACTCAAGAAAATTGATCACATAGCATAACACAGTTCAGTTAATTAGTAGTAAATCAGATTAAAACATAAATAATTAAATTAAAAAACTTTTTTTAAAGCACACTAATGGTATTCATTTAAGAGAGAAGTTAAAATATAAAAATATTTCCAAATTCAAAATCTGAGGTAAAGAGTTCTGAATTGGGCCCCAAATGCATGGGTAAATTCAAGAAAAGTACTGACACAATCAAGTGGGCCTGGGTACATAGAAGTTAGTCTTCCTTTTCCTCTTTTCTTTAATAAACTGTCAATAACTATGAATGGATGCACCAACCATATCATCAGAGTCTTAGGATAAATTAGAAATATCACATGAAAACATGTTTGAGCTAGGGAACCTTTTCAATTTTTCTTGTCCAGTTTTCTTTTCCTTTTTGGAGGGTGGAGGAAGGTAGATACCTAGTAATACTCAGCATTACTCCCTGCTCTACACTCAAAAGTAAGTAATTCCTGAGTGGTACTGGGGTACCAGATGGAATGTGAGGAATCAAAGCAGAGTCAACCATGTGCAAAGCAATTTTCCTATCCACTGTTCTATCCAGTCCCTCTTGTTTGATTTTCTGCAACTGCCATATCTGCCTTACAAAAAGCATTTAAACAATTCATAATACTTAAACATCATGTCAAACTAAAATAATAATTTTAAGCAAATATTGCAGAAATGTCCTTGTTCTTTCCTTTCCTGCATGAAAATAGTAAAACAGACACTTTGACATGCTGTTTACTCTAAATATGGTATTTATTTTGGCATGCCTTATGCCAGTTATACGAGCCAAATCTGATTTAGATCAGTTGTCTTACATATACACCAGAGCCTCAAAATTTGTCTTTTGCTTTGAAGCATTTGTGAGCACTGTGCTCCTGAAGTGTTATCTATAGAAAAATTGTATCATAGTCATCTATGTATATTGCATAAAGGACGTCTTTACATTGCCTGAACAAAATGCAATAAGCCCAATCAATAGAATTTTATGTTTCACAATTCTGGTTGTTGGAAACCCAAGATGAGAGTGTTGACAGAACTGATTCCTGGTGGAAGAGCCCACGTCCTGAATTGCAGACAGTTTTCTTCTCTCTGAACTCTATGAACTTTGCACTGTGCTCTCCTTCATAAGACACAATACTTCACAAGACACAAAAACTCAACATCAGAGGTTTACTTTTATGAAATCATTTCACTTCTCAAAGTCCTCACCCAAAACATTGATTATGCCATAATTTGGGCCAACTAACAAGTTTTCATGTATAAAAGTGTGTCTCATATATTATAGTATGTAGGTCAAAATTGTGTCATTTCTATTGTTTATTTGAAGTTGATATAGAGCAGTGCCTTGAGCTTTATTTATGGACCCAAATAAAACGGCAAAACAGACTTACTCTGAAAACTTCCTACTCAGTTTCACCCAGATTGTGTAAACTCTGAGTTCTTGCAAAAGCCTAAATCTTGGAGTCTGTGAATAAGAATCCTGGGGCCGGGCGGTGGCACTGCAGGTAAGGTGCCTGCCTTGCCTGCGCTAACCTAGGACGGACTGCGGTTCGATCCCCCGGTTCCCCATATGGTCCCCTGTGCCTGCCAGGAGCGACTTCTGAGCAAATAGCCAGGAGTAACCCCTGAGCATCACCGGGTGTGGCCCAAAAACCAAAAAAAAAAAAAAAAAAGAATCCTGAGATCAGAAAAATCCCCACCTCTCTTGCTTAGTGGAGCTTATATTATTAGAGCTCAGCATACGTGCACACAGTGTTTGAAAGTGATCAAGACTCAGTGAAATCAGAAGCTCCTTCATTCTTTCTCTCTTTGTGAGGAAATCAGCACCTTCATGTTTAGTCAGGCACCAAATGTCTTATCCACAGATGTGCAGGAAACTCAAGACCATGAGACATCTCTTTAGAAAATGTGGAGTTAAACTCCCACCATCTCTTCAAATGATTGGCGTAAAGGTAGATAAGAGAGAAGAAAGGATGAAGTTACATGATTGAAAAGTTACTGAACAATGTCAATTAGTCACCAATTTATGTCAGAGATTTAAAAAGTCTAGATAAATATAAAATATATTTAAATATTTAGACTCCGGCTAAATTCTAGACAAACATAAAATATATTTAAATTTTAATATAAAATATATTTAAATTTCTACAGCTAAATGGATTAAGTAGATGATATATAATATTTTACATAGACTATATTTTACATAGAATAAAATGCATCAAAGTCATCATTTTTATGATGCATTTTGATGCAAAACAAGAAATTACCCTTAATATAACATATAGACATAGCTATTAATTTCTTTGCATTTCATTCTAATACCTCTAACTATGCATATAATTTCTATCTATACAAAATGATGAAAATGTGACATTAATCTAAACATAATAGTCTTTTTTTACTTTATATTTTAAATGCATTTATGCCAATATTTTCCTCTTTAGTGATTTATATCATGAATATATGGCTGAATCCTAAATTTAAGAATTGTATATTTTATTATTATTTGTAGTAGTAGTAATGTAGTAGTGGTAATATTGGTGATGATGGTGGTGGTGGTGATAGAATAGTAGTAGTAAGAGGATGAGGACATGAAGATACTTTTTATATAATCCTTTTTTATATAATACTTTTATATAATCCAGTAATTCTAGTCAAGGAGTTATTATAGAATTTACATACATTGAGTTTCATCCATGACATCTCAGAGTTCTTTAAGCAAATAGGACTGCAGGGTGCTACAGCTTCCAGGTAATGCTAAAGCAATGGGAGGTCAAAAGTGATTTCAATTGCAATTGAGGAGGTTTTTTTTTTGTATTTTTTACTTAAAGAATATTATACACTTGAAATGCAATCACAAATATTTTTGTAGCTCTATAATTTATGGTGATCCAATAAAAAAAATAAGACCGATCACTGAGGTATGGAGAGATGGGAACTTGGGTCTTCCAAATCTTTTCTGGAAAAGGAGTAGTGAGGCAAATAAGTTTGGGATTCTAGGAGCTAAATTCTTGAAGATACTATTGAAGATAAATGATTAGTAAAAATTCAGTGGAAATTCCACGAACAAAGATACTAAAACAATTTTAATATTTATTTGCTAATGGTTTTCCATTCTATTCAACTATTTATTAATTTTATACTTATATTTTAGTTACGTATAGTTTACAATAGTATATTGATATTTATAAAATTGAAAGTCACAGTTACTGCTCCCCTCTATTGCCAAAGTGATCAAGTTTAACCACCAGTGTGTTTAAGTTACTTTTAGTCCAGCTCCTCACACTTTTCCTGAAGTTTGGTAGAGATACCTAACCTTGTAGAGCTAAAGCAGATCTTTCAGTGATATGGAAGAAAGTTTTGCATTTACATGCAAACTTTGAAAACCACCCTCTTAACAATATTCATATATATACATATATACATATATATATATATATATATTAGTTTGGGGCCACAACAAATAGTACTTAAGGTTTACTACTAGATACAGCTATGCTCAGGGATCACTCCTGGAATTGCTCAGAGGACTATATGGAATGCTGGGGATAACACAAGGGTCAGAATCATGTAAGGTTATATATAAATTTTAAGTATTTTATGAATGTTTAACATGGTACAGGGGAACTAAAATAAAAAGAAAAACAAGATTTTGAAATGCCAAAGTTTAATTCCATACCTGGGAAGCAGGAAATGCCAAGCATGACTCAATGGTGTTGAATCACCTTCCTGAAATAGAAAGAAGGCCTGTAGCAGAGATGAGATAAGACAGCAGAGGAGTTCGAGGGGGTGGCCACATCTGCATTCAGCTAATTCCAGCACAACATGACAGGTGGTCAGGAGGGACTGAAACTCAGGAAGAGTCCTGACTCAGATGGATGGGTCACAGAAACAGGTTCGCCATCCTGATCTGCTTTCCTTTTATTTTTAGACTTTGTCAGTGGCTGTGGATGGCTCTACCAATCACATAATCATAGCCAGGGAATAATTATGTATGGAACAATTTAGTAATCTCAGCATCAAAATATATTTTTATTCAAGAATCATCATGTGCAGATACGTGAATATATTATTATATGTTATATACATAGAAACTTTTAGTTTCCATAGAAGGAGCATTGCTGATGGTATAAACATATCATCAAAAATCTGACCTACAGTGCAGAGTGGCGGTTGCAAGTACAACTTGGAGGTAGATCACACCAAGAGGTGAGTGGTTGAAGCCATACTACTTTAAAGACTCAATGGAGAGTAAAAAACAAACAAACAAACAAAAAAACATCACAAATCATGAGCACCGGGAAATGAAGCTTAGGAGAACTCTAGAAGTGGTGATTTTTTAAATAAAGACTCAGGAAATTCCAGCATGGTGAAAATACCTGTAGTTTTAGACATGAAAAACACAATCCATTTTGATTAATATGATTGCCCCCTAAAACTTCAACAGGAAGAGGAGATCTTTCTAATGTGGGCCCTGCCACTTAAAATTGCTGCTGTTGTAGCTTATCTGCCATACATTTATACTCTATTGAGAGAGGTTTCACCCTTTTATCTTTGTATTTTATATATTTTTTATTCACTGTTACTATACACCTATTAGTTTAGATCTTGGCTAAACTAGGCTTGCATGTAGTTTCTTGAATTTGCCTTTTTATATTCTTGAGATTGATACCTAAAAGAGAAATAGCTAGATCAGCTGATAGTTCTATTTCCCATATCAAATGATCTCTTCAGACTTTTTCAGTAGAGACTTTGCCAGTTTACATCCCCATCTCAATGAATCAAGGTTTCTTTTATTCTACATTTCTGGATTTTTTATTTACATAGGACATTCTCACTGTTATAAAATGCTATCTTGCTCTCCTTTTAAGTTGCATTAATGATAATGCCTTTTGCATTAATGATAATGCCTTTTGTTTTTTTCATATACTTGTAAGTCTTTATTTTTCAGAATTGCCTGTTGAGCCTCTCCATCTATTATTTGATAAATTGTTTGTTTTATTATTGTTCAGCTTTTTGAATTTTTCATTCTGTTTTATTTTATTTATTTTACCTCTTGGTTTTTGGGCCATACCCTGTGGCAATTAGGGGTTACTCCTGGGTTTGGGCTCAGAAATCCTCCTGAAGACCATATGGGTTACTGGAGATGAACCTGGGTACTGTCTGGGTAAGCCACATGCAAGGCAAATGCCCTGCCACTTTGCTATCGCTCTGGCCCCATTTAGTGTTATTTTAAGTAGCTTAGCTACTAACCTATAGCCAAAAGTACGATGTGAAAATAATTTCTACCACTTAGTAGGATGTCTTTTTTCTATAACAAGCTTGCCTATGCCTTGCAGATTTTTTTAAAATGTACTTTCATTTGTTTATAAGAACATGCAGTTTTGATTAAAAGAGTATTATTTTAATATAATTAATTCTCCAACTTAGACATTGTGAATCATTGGAGATATTAAAATGTAGATTCTGATTTTATAGTTTTGGAATTTGTGCATGTTCACCCAATGCCCTAAATATTGACCTTGGGAGCCAGACCTATGGCACAAGCCATAAGGCATCTGCCTTGTATGCACTAACCTAAGACTGACCGCGGTTTGATCCTTGGTATCCAATGTGATCACCCAAGCCAGGAATGATTTCTGAGTGCATAGCCAGGAGTAACCCCACCCCTAGCATCACTAGGTGTAGTTCAAAAACCAAATATATATATATATATATATCAATATACCATATGACAATATATATATATATATATATATATATATATATATATATATATATATATATATAGTCTGATCATTGTTCTGAAGAATGCATCCTTAAATGCAAGGGAATAAACAGATAAGGTACAAGAGATGTATTAAGTCTAATATTTCTTCACTTGAGAGTATTCTAAAATATTTAGTATTATTTTCTAAATTTGTTTTGACATGTTCAATAGTCCTATTTCAAATCACATATTTTTCTATGTATACTATTCTTTGTGTTTAAATTCATGAAATATCTTTTACAAGTTAAATTGACTTGTGACTTTAAAACAAGCAGATTTAGGTACATATCTTTGTGTTAGATCATACCCCAAAGTAGGTCTGATTGGTACTGTTGGTCCAAGCCTGCTGAGTCAGCTGGCAAAAAATAAAATGAACACTTTTGATTTCCAGGAATAGAATGAAACAGACTCAATAGCTTTCCAGGCATTAAAGTCACCTAATAAAGGGGTGCCTGGACATTTTATTTAATAAGCATTATCATTTTACCTTTGTCTCATCAAGTACATCATTCTCCATAATCTAGTACACATATTTCAGAACAAAGGATTTACATAGCAGGGGAAAATGGATATATTGTCGGTGAGCTCACTTAATATATAATATTAAAGGTAAGGGATCATCTTGTTTTTCTGACCTAAATAACCCCTGGTAAGCCATGAATGATTTGCTGTTCTAGGAAAATTGCTTAAATTTATAGATTTTATCTGCTTCAAAAACAGAACTTTCTCTGTTTTATTTCACATGTATGTCTGATATACGTTTGCAACTTACTAAACTAGTTTTCTTAATTTATGTGTTTCTAGAAGGATAGGACTTTCCTTCTTTGCCACATGTTTGCATTTGATACATGTTTATACCTTCCCTCATTAAACGTGATTTACCCACAAAAATATCCAAAGTGGAAGTCTGTTTTAGATGGGTGATTTCCCACAAACCTTGATTTTTTTCTCTCAAGAGTTATTTTAGACATTTCAAAGTGCCACTTTTTCATTTTCTCTATGTTATTTAACTGAACTGGCATGGATGTCCTGGTATAATAACTACTTCCAAGAATCCTAAAAATCAAATGTAAGAAGATAGTATGCTGTAGTTACCCAAAGAATGCCATAGTGCATCATGACAATATCTGAATATTCTAAGATAAATTATGTGAACTTTCATAAGAAGAGAACTGTTACAATTGCCAAAAAAAAAAAAAAGTTCTTTGAGTCTCCATTGCTTTGCTGGAAAATAAAAGTAAAGCAGAAGGAAAAATCAGGGGAACACGTGAAACAGCAATATAAAGAGTTTATGGGAATTTAGTGAAGATAAAGTTCTGCTGATTAAATGTACAGTATGAAAAATTTCTAAGATTCTACTCTAATTTATCTAAATGCAAGAAGTGTTTGCTACCAATATACCTTCCTTCTTTATACAATCTACAAATTGTAGCATTACAAACTTAAATACTTAGTACTTTTATTTGTAGACCACTTTCATTTTCCTGAATATTCCACTGGACACACTGATTTATGTTGGTGGTATTTGGGGGAGGGGAGCAGCTTGGGAGCTATTATTTTGGAGTAATGTAGTGTGGTTGAAAACAACTCATGTGGGAAAGTAGAAATTATAGGGGAGATGGAGTATCTCCGTGTACATGGAATGGAAATTCAAGTTAATTATGTTCGCACCTAAAAAAAAACTCAGTAATTCTAGTTGACATCAATCACATTTTTCTTATTTACCTTTTTATCATATGCACTATTCTTTTGAAAGTCAACAATAATTGAAATAATCTCACAGATTCTACTAACTGGTCCTTTTTATCTTGTACATATGGCTTTATTTTTATATATTCACTGTCTTACACATACACACTTTATGGAAGCAAAAGGACCACTTATTATATAACTCAGCATGAATTTTGTGCTCGCAAAATGAAATATTTGAAATTTGAGGACCAATAAATGGAATTTAGAATTTCTTGGTAACAGGGCCGGTCGGTGGCACTGGAGGTAAGGTGACTGCCTCCCCTGCGCTGCCTAGGACGGAGGAAATTCTTTAATATAAAGTTATTTAACATTTTTATTTGTTGGATGTGAATAGAATAAAATAATTACAATGCACTCCTCTATGAATCTATATTCAGTTTTTTTGGGGGGATGGGCCACACCAGGTGGCACTCAGGTGTTACTCCTAGCTATGTACTCAGAAATCACTCCTGACTTGGGTGACCATATGGGACACTGAGGGATCCAACCATGGTTCATACTAGGTTAGCACAAGCAAAAAAAAATGCCCAACCGCTTGAGCCACTGCTCTGGCTCCTGAATATTATAACAGATATATAAATATACTAGTTTTCACAAAACTAGGCCTACTGCTATTAATAATACTTGCTTCTTTCCCACAAACAATATTTTTGTGTACAATACATAGTTATTTTTAAGTAACACTTTTCTCATGGATAATAAAATCCTTTCAAAATCCTTTGATATTGGGTGACAGTCAAATTTTATACTCAAGTTCAGACATGAGAACCTATGACTGACTTGAATCGAATTTTTTCTGTTGAAAGTTATACATTCAATTTAGGAACTTTTAAATGAATGGTTGAAAAAATATTGTATTTTAAAAATATTTTAAATTCTATTAATGTTAAAAGCATAAATCCAGAAGTATCAAAATTAAAATAAAATATTTTATTAATAAAATTTTAAAGACAAATACTGGAATCATTAATAAATGTAACAATAAGAAGTGTCAAATAATATATCCAGTGAGCACCCCTGATATTATGTTAATATGTACCTAAAATATTATTGTAAACAATATGTAAGCCACTATGATCAAAATAAAAATTATATTAAAAACAACTACAATCATGCTTGTAATTATAGTGCTAAAATAAAGATTTTTTATTCAAAAAAATAAAATAAATAAAATGATAAAAAATGTAACAACAGCCTATTTTTGTTCAATGCCAAAATATTTCCTTTACCACTTTATACATATTCAAAAAATACAGACACTCAAATATTCACTTCAAGAACATAATTTGAACATACCCATAATTCCTGTTATGCATATGTAGAATATAAGAACTAATTTATATGACTTTACAAAAGTCTACATTTAAAAAGTGGGAAATATATATATTAAATCCCAGGTATTTAATGAACAACTGCATTGAATTTATTTTGTAACCCAATATATGCAATATAGAAGTTAATTCTCGACTTACTAAAATTATTTAGTAATAGCATTACTAAGAATACTATTACTCGGGACCAGAGGGATAGCACAGCGGCTGGGCGTTTGCCTTGCATGTGGCTGACGCAGTATGGATGTCAGTTTGATCCCTGGAGTCCCATATGGTCCTCCAAGCCAGGAGTGATTTCCGAGTGCATAGCCAAGATGCATAGCCTGAGTGTCACTGGGTGTGGGCCCCCCCCCCAAAATAAAGAATACTATTACTCTAATGGCATTCAATGTCCAAAAATAAATAACCCTACAATGATGAGAGGTTAAATGATCAATGAAACACATTGTTAATATAGAATATAACCTTTTGGCAAATTTCCTAAAGTTCACACCAGCCTGAATTCTGAACCTCACTCAAATCTAGAGTGTTTGAGCTTGTCATAGTCATCTGGATTACAGTCTATATTGCCTAGAAATTTGCTTTTTAATAAACCATGTTTTTTCAAGTCACCATATTCTTACAAAGTTATTTCTCCTTTACTTTTGAGTCATTAATTTAGTAAATTGTTTTCAAATCCCTAAATATGAGATAGAGTTATTTTAAACGTGTGAGCAGTGAAATAAAGAATAAATGAACATTAAGACGTTGCCTGACATTTTACTAAGATAGTTGCTGCTAGTTGAGAATTCTATCTTGTTTTTGTTCATTCAGGTTAGATGTCTTTTATGTTCCCATCAATTTAGTGCCTGGGTGGCGAACATGCGGCTCTCGGCCAAAATGAGTGCGCCTCTTTGCCTCTTATCATTCTTTTGTATACTGTGGCTCTTTCCCAAGTTTGGATTTTGTTCTACTGCTTCTGAGGAAAGACCTCTGAGGAGAGATCTCCAAGAGAGTAGTCCCATCTCCCATCACTCAGAAATAAATGCATGGGCCAACGAGCGGGGGAACCCTTGTGTCACATGTTGGGTCACATCTTGCCGTTAGTTCTTACTGTGGAGGATACAGCACACCCTCACCATCACTGTGGGATTTTTACCCTCACACAAAATGGCAAAATGCAAGATGTGTTTAGTAGATTATTGTTAAAATTAGATGCTTTTGTGTGAGTGTTTGTCTGTTTGGGCAGGTCACTGTGTGGTGTGGCTCTCTGACTCTCACAGTTTAAAATTCTGTCTCTTTGTGTTGAACTTGTTCGCCACCCCTGATTTAATGTGTTACTCCTGGGTAATCATTATTCAGGAATTTGGAGGTGCCTTAAAATGGTACTTTAAGGACTCCAAGATTTGTAGAGCTGAGCAGATGTAATTTACATGGTTGTGGTTGTGGGACTTGGGTGTGGTTGCTGGGTATTCCTGAAGTATCAAGGGATAAAAATGGAGGTATTAGCCCCACTCTGAGAAGATCCCAGAGTTTCCAGTCTCCAAAATGGTGTGTGTTTTGTCAATTTGATGTCTTTGCAGGGATTATTCATAAAGCAGTATATTTGGGCTATAAGCATGATAACAACTGCGGTGTGTGGATCTAGCTGAAAGAGCTTCAGAAGGATAGGGTCTTGGCCTGCGGTCTCCCTCCTGAAAGAGCCCCAGAGTATTCAGCTGGGAGACAGCTGGGAGATTTTAGCTAGACCATCGATTTTTAGTGGCTTAGTTTGATTTTCTTCCAAGAGTAGTGTGTTTGTGGAGCTGGGCTAATGGAACTACGTGGCAGGGGATGTCCAAATTTTATTATTTTCAATAGTTACTCTTTTTTTGTGTTTAAAGATTAGAAAAAAAAAAAACCAGCAAACGTATTTTAGATTTTCCATTATATGTGTATACTTGACACTACAAATTAAGATAATAGCATTGGTTCATCGTATTAACAATTTTACAGACTTTATTTAATTTTTCTCTAAAGAGATTTTAGAAATGTAGCCTTATTGCATGTACATAAAAATGATATAGCTAACGATGATATAGATGAACTATTATAATCACCTAATAAGTATATAAATTCAGGATAATATAATTATAAAATGCCATTAAAATATGTGTCCAAGATATAATAATATAAAATATATACGTACTTCGAACAGGATCAACCACATTTGTTGCACAGACCCTCCAATCACTCTCCCCTTGTCAGAATCTGTCTCTTCAAGTACAGTCCACTACACTGCATAACTGCTGTTCTGAGCAACCAGTCTGAGCAACCAGTGTGCATCAGAACATGCACACTAAAGAGTACAGGGTACAAAGAAGATAAAAACAATTTTGGAATTGAACATCCAAATTTTTATCCAGTGAATTTCCAGTTAAATAAAACTGCCTAAAATATATTTATTTCAATTAGTGTGTATGTTTAATAAAACATTCACTACATTTTGAACTGAGTTATATATTTTCATCTCAATTTCCTCTGATTCTGAGTCTATTTGGTGCTATTATTCATAGACAAAGATACTATCTGCAGTTGATTTCACTTGTGACTTCTCCAGATTTGTCATTCTATTTCCTCTAACCTATAAGATTGTATTTTATAAAAAAAAAAAAACCACCTCAGTACCACTTATTCTCATTAATGACTAAATTTGTAATTAACTTCACTAAAGCTCTTTTTCCAAAGATCATAACTGTGCATCTTTCTACAATAATTATTTATTAGGAACTGAATTTGAGGTACTGATAAACTTGCCTTATATTAAGATTCAGGAAAAATATCTATTAAAACAATTTAGAAGTTTAATATTATGTGCTAAAATTAAATTATATCAGCTTTGGGAATTCTTGCCAAAATATAAATTTTCTTAACTGAAAAACAAATTAAAGATCATTAGAATAAGAAAGTCCCATGACAAAGGAAAATAGCAGATATAACACACCTGGTATAAAAAGCAACTGAAAAAAACTGTGGCTAAAGAAAGAAAATAGAAAGTATATATTAAATAATAATAATTTGACACATTTTATTATGATAAAGATGCAGTGAGAAAGATGATAAATGCAATCATTTTAGTTGGATTAAGAGGCAGCTTTTTTGGCAATAAAGTATGTGAAAAAAATCAGGAAAATGTTGATGGAATAGTGCTAAAATATCCACCTTATAACTACTTCAGCAAATACATTAAAATGACAAATCCAGGTAGACTGCATCAAGCTAGAAGTAATGAATAAATAAATTATTATTACATAAATGATAGAATTTTCAGCAATTATTTTGAAACTAAGTTCAATATCTTTTTTTTTATTTAAACTAGTTCCTCCACCAACATAAAATCAGAAAACTATTTAAGGATCTTAGATTAGATCTTAAATTAAGCATAAACCTATGACTTTATGAGTTTCCGTGTCATTTAAAATTCTCTAAGTTTACTTTTTCTATGTAATTATAAAGAAAAACTTCAAATGCTTTCATTTTCTAGAGGATTAATTTCTTATCCCAATATATCACGAATGGCCTTCATTACTTAGTCCCTTCTTCTGTCTCAATTTTCACTTTCAGTTGTTTCAAAACAGAAATAAGAATTCGTTTATTGATACATTGTGGAAATGCATGGACTTAGTTTAAACTTAGTTTTCATTTACATTTGATTTCTAGCAAAATAAAAATCTTCAGGTCATAGTTTATTTCTTTTATAAGATTGAAACAAAGGAAACTGCCTCCTTCTTGTTTGAGCAACTACTAAATAATTAAGTTTTTAAATGAAAAATAAATAATTCAACTTTGTGAACAGTGAGCTCTTAATATAATAATAAATTACTTCATTATATTAGTTGAATATTTTTGTTTCATGTCTACATCTGTTTTTTACTATCTTGCTCTAATTGTATAGTCATAAAATTTTTTACTTTTCAATAGAAGAAATATGTATCGTTCGCTATTGTAACAAAGTACAAAATTTTTGCAATTCCTCCATGATATTTTAAATATCAATTATATTTACTGGTAATGAATTGACATTATAACTGTCTAGTTGCTTTTTTATCAAACTACAACATAAAATTTATATAACTATCTGAATGGAGGGTATCTTTAGTATTTAAATTTGTATTTTTCTAAAAACCTTTGATGTGTCATATCTAAAAATAAGTTTAATTATTCATTATTTAATTATAAATCCAAATTTTTGAACAATTCTAAAAAAATCATTAAAATGTTAAACTAACAAACAATATATTAAGAAAAATAGATATTGCTTTAAATGTTTAATTTAATTCTCCTTAATCCCTAAAGACCAATTATTATCACTATTCTTTAAACTTTCCCAGACATATGCATGACCCTTACAATTCTTTAAAGTTTTAAAACACTGAAGAACAATGATGATGATTCAGGAATAATAAAGGTTTTTATGATTTTCTAAAGCTCTGATTATTAATTAACACTGTAATGAACTCAACTTGTGCAAAGCAATCTGCCATAATTAGACTCTTATTTATGAAGTGATAAAGTAATCCCTGTATCAACTTCTGGCCTATGGTACTTTATAAACTTGTAATAATAAGAATACTTTCAAATGAGCAATAATGGTAATATTAGAAACTTTTCTAACCTTAATAAATGTATTTGGGAAAAGTTATTTTCTTTGATTCTGAAATGGTAGGTAAAATCATCTGCTTGTTTATTCCATTTATGTTAAAATTGTAACCTGTTCAATTATCTGGTTTAAATTGTTTTCAAGTAATGAAAAGATAATTTTTGATTCAGTACAATTTTAAGCAATCACAATAAATTAATATTTCATATAAATAAAACATCTGTTGACATAAATTATCTGTAGTTCTTATAACAAATTCAATAGTTGGTAATGTTTACATATGAAAATATTCAGGCTTAGTTCAATAAGTATAGGAAAAGAATTTTCCCTAACAGTCATCTAAATACAAATGTATGACAGCCATATTTATTACCATCAATATTTTAAGGAATTTTAAAATTTTTGTGTTTACTCATACTGGGGAATTTTTATATTTTTCTAAACATATATGTAATTAGAGAAAATTTAGCATTAAAATAGATAAGTGTGCAATACAGATTTTCTGCTGTCCTAAAATAGATTCCAAACCTTTCTATGACAGTTTTTGTAGTTTTATATTTATTTTCCTAGGGGATATTAAATTTAGGTATTCAATTTTGTTTCTTAAATAAGTCAATAAATCTTGTTTTATTAGGTCTTATTTTTTTTCTTTTTTAAATTTTTATTGTGATTATAATGGCTTACATATCTTTCACAGAAGTATTTTAGGTACATATTAACATTGGATCAGGGGAATACCCATCACCAAATTTGTCCTCCCCCCATCCCAGTTCCCTTTTTGTAACCCATATCCCCACCATCACCACCCGGCTGCTAGAGTAGGTGGTTCCTTCTTTGTCTAGCTTACTATTAATGGTCATATATCTGTTTGGTCCTAGTACCCTCCCTTGTTTCCCCCTCTATTTAAGCTGTGGAGCTAGATAAATCGAGTTATGTGGTTTTGTTTGAAGGAAAGAAAAGCAATAGAATGGGGTACAAAATAAGAAAAGAAAAAGAAGTCAAATACGCTGAAATGGGATTTGACCTTCTAGAGGTTTTCAACTTCAGTTTGAGAGAGGACGTGAAAAAGGTAATTGAATCACCATAACAATACAGAAAAAAATCAAATTAAATATCCAGTGAGCACTACAGCAATAAAGACAAGCAGCACACAATAGTCTCGATTCTGAAATCAAACCATTCTGGAGTGCAAAAAGAAAGAGAAAGATAAGATAAAATAAAATAAAATGAAATAAAATAAAATAAAATTAGAGATATCAACTTCAATATCTACACCAAAATAAAGACGTCAAAAAATCGATCAATCAATAAATAAATGTGTGAAAAGATGATGATTATTTTGTGTTTTTTTTTTTATCTTTTTCCCCCTGCATAGGCACATTAAGTATTGGGAATATTATATAGAGAATTCCCTTGGCCTAGGAGTTACAAGGTTTCTCCACCCCTGAAATACACTGTCATGGGATTAACTATAGACTCCTTGCATGATCATTTACTCCCCCTCAGTGCTTTTGTGCTGTATGGAAGACTTCTGCTTCGCCTTGGATGGTAAAATCAGACCTCTGTATCTAGAGATCTTGGTGACTGTGTAGCTCAAGGAATGGAACTTATGATAGAGTCTATCTTTGTGGTTCTAGCAGTTCTGCTTCTCAGTGTCGTTTTAATCCATCTTCTGTATTTGGTGGTCTTGGTCATTATGTTGCTCCTAAGATGGAGCCTGGGATAAAGTTTTTCGTTATGTTTCCAGAAGACCCGTTCAGTTGCCATTGTCTCAGTCAGACATCTGGAGTTGGAAATTTTGTTTGTTGAACATATAGTAGACCAAAACCGAGGCCAGAGCTTTTCGTTGCTGTTGTTCTTGGTGGTGGTCCTGGATGCGTACTGTTGAGTCCTGGTTGTAACAACCAGTCATCTGTATATAGCGATCTTGGCTTTTGCTCAGGTCAAAGTGTGATATGTTTTCTGATTTTGTCTTATCATTGGCTGATGAGGAAGGACATCTTGCTCTTAGATCAAGTTGGTCCCATTTTCTCGTCAGGTTATAAATTTGAAACTGGTGCTAGTTGGCATCAGAGCAACATTATGAATGCCCTGGAGGGGATTTGGTTCCTGGAGCTGTTGTGGAGAGCTCTGTCATTTTTATGTCTGGGATCCAGGAGTCAAGGTGGTGTCTAGTTCCCTGGAGTCTAAGTTGGTTCCACATGACATACGTTCAGGGAGGGAGATGTCCCTGTGTTGTAAAACAACACATACCTGTACCCCATATAACCCCTCCCAAAAATTATTGCCTCCCCCTCCTCCAGAAATCCGACTATCTCTTCACCCCTCTATTCCACGCTCTATATCCCCACCACATTGTAACTCTTCACCCTCAGTTCTTAATCCATTAGGCATCAAGACCGACCTCCTACCCCAAAGAACCAGTACCCACTACCCAAGTGAAGAGACGCCCACTAAAGCTCTCACCTCGTTCCAGGCAAGAAAATGCAACCAACACCCTGAATGACTCATGCAGTGTGGCCCTCCTAATCACCTCTCCTTAACGGGGTTTGTGGCTTGATACTGGAACTAGCTACAAAGGACCCCCACTGCAAGAACTCTACCCAAGACATCCCTGCCTGGACCCTACACTTTACAAGGAAAACTCAAAAGACAATGGGGAAGTCTATACTTTCATCATAAGTATAGACCTATATAACTCTACCTCTTACCCTGTTTCTCTCCAAATGTAAAATAATCTCCTGTTTCACTTTCTTCCTTTTTGATTTTTTCTCTTTTTCTTCTTTTCTTTTTTATTCTTGTCCATTTTTTTTGTTTGTTTTGTTTTAGTTTTTTTTTTAATTTGATTTGTTTTTGCCTTTTTTGGGTAACTCCAGACAGCGCTCGGAGGGTGCTCCTGGCTCTATGCTCGGAGATCGCCCCTGGTTGGCACCGGGGACCATGTGGAATGCCGCGATTTGAGCCACCATAGCTTCTGCAGGAAGGACAGACACCTTGTCTCCATGCATCTCTCCTGGACCCACTTTATTCCTTTAATTACATCTTTTTTTAAATCTTTTTTTTTTTTAAAAGAAAGAAACCTTTTTTTTCCCTTTAGATATGTGTGTGCAGATAAATTTTTAGTTTTTGGCGTGTGTCTGTTTTCTTCTCTCTCCACCCCCAAAAATCCACCAGCAATATAATGTAGCACCACTTCTTCCTGCAAAGACATATTAAACAAAGCGGAAATTTCACGTGTAAAAACAAGCTCTTATCTACTAGGGATAAGAACTCATAATTCTTTACAACACAGGGACATCTCCCACCCTGAAAGTAAGTAAATCGTAAGCTGACCATTAAACTCTTCCTTGTACCCAAATAAAGGCCAAACAAATGTCACTCTGTAGGTTGGCAATATGACTCAAGCAGTAGAGCACATGCTTGCTGTGTGAGAATCTGTATTTGGTGTCCACCATTTTTGCTCCACTGCTCTCCTGAATGACCACTACTCAATGAGATGCAATCCCTAATAGTATAATTATCGCAACCCTCACAATGAAAATTACAAAGTGTGCTCTGCCTGCACTTATAATGCACTGTACTAAATTCTACCATAACATCATCTTTTTCATATTGTCTCCACTACATTAGATTACACTTACTCGTTTGACAACTCCTCCCCTTTCACTCCAAACCAATGAAACATTTTGTGCAAAGTCACTAGCTGAAGATGTAAAAATTCTTGATCCTAACAAATGCCTGAAATTTACTAGTAGACACTCAACAGCTATGAGACTAATTAGTGCTTAGAAAGGTCTTTGAATTTTTCTTATTAACATTCTAAATAAAAACTGGTTTTCAATATAACCATAATTTAAAATTTCAAGCACTTTTAGATAAAACAATTCAAGTACTTTTACATATAAGTATGTACAGAAATTAATACACATACATAAATGAATGTATAGACTGTGTGTATCATGTTCTTTGTTTTTAATTTTATACTCTTAAGAAAAACATAAAAATAATTGCCTGATTACTATCTATTCAGGAACATAGATAGGAGGAAAATAGTCCTAAACCAGTTACTGCAGCCATCAGGCAGGCTGCCTTGCTGGAGAAAATACAGGGATTTAAAAAAATATCACTGGAAAAAAATGAGAAAAAAAGTATGAGGATCTAAATGACACCTACTATATGGGGCCATACACCAAGAAAAAAGAATATTGAAAAACATAATTTACTTCACTTTTCATTATTTATATTGTGATAATTAAAAGAAAAGTTTCCTTCCTGTATTAACAGATTTATGACAAGCATATATGTATTTCCAGTTTAGTTTCACCAGAATATTCAAGCTTTTATGCTTTTTCAAAGTTGTTTGAACATATTCAATTAGAACAAATGCCACCTTGCTAGAGATAACTTGTTAATATGATTTGGAGGTATAAGACATTAAGTCCCAATGGTACCTAATCAATTTAAAACAAGAAAAAATTTTAAAAAGTACAACTTCTTAATTTTATGCCAGTTCCAAGGATGTGCAACATCCCACACATCCCCTTGAGGTACAATTTTTTTCATGGGAAATGCCACAATTGCACTAAGATCATTACCACAAAAAGTCTGCTCATAAAAATATCTTCAAATGCCAGATTTATTTAAGGACCACAACTTTGATTAGTATAGTGCTACAGTTTATTTAGAATGATGGCCTACAATTCTAATATCTTTTTTCTTTTTCAGAATTTTTCAGGCTACTTGTCTATTTTGTATTTTATATTTCATACAAATTTTAGCAGTATTTTCTCTATGTCTTTAAAAAATTATTGGAATGTTTATATGAATTACATTTAATCTGTATAATGCATTGGGTAAAATTGGCATTTAAAAAAGTTCTCTCAATCCATGAACAAGAAATATATTTTCTTCATTTCATTTCATTCTATTTCAGACAAATATAGTTAAATTGAAACTGCAGAACTGAAACTTCAGATATAAATACAATTAATCTATGACAGATCAACCAAAAGCATAAAATAATTTTATTTCCAACAAAATGTCTTGAGAAAGTTTTCTAGATTAAAAAGAAATTATAAACTGCATGCTATCTCACATCACACACATTAAATTTTATTTTGAGAATGGATTAAATATTGTGATGCCAGATATAAATGCATATAAACAATGCAACACCAAGGAAAACCAAGGAAATACTTTCTATTATGTTGACTTTAGGTATGTCTTTAATAATTTGATCCCACTGGCAAAAACATAGTCTATAGGATAATATCGAGCTAAAATGCTTTTGCAATACAAATATATGTCTAAAATTAACACGCTGAGTGAGAAGACTTATCCATCATACATTTTACAAAAGGTCAATATTTGAAATATATAAAACCCTTACACAATTCAACAACAAATAAAGAAACAACACAATAAATTAGAATAGTGGAGCAGACATTCCCCAGAGGGGACATATAATGGGCATGGTATATAATGGACATCATTATGAAACAATGTTCATTATCATTGATTATAAAAGAAACGCAAATAAAAAATTAAAATGTTATTTCACTTCACATCAGTGAGTATAGCTTATACTAAAAATAAAAAACTGGAACAACAAATGATTGTGGAGATGAAAAGGAAACAAACACTTATTTACTCTTAGTAGTGATGCAAACTACTTTAGCTTCTGGGGAAAACAATATGGAGAGTTTTCAAAACACTAAAATATTGTAATGGTATAATTTAATAATCATTTGATGCAGAAATTCTGCTGGATCTGATTCTTACTACATTAGAAGCAAATGGCTTAATTCCTATTAATAGGGCCTGATGACATGATTTTGTTTGTATATTTTGGGTCACATCTGGTAGTGCTAAGAGCTTGCTCTTAAGTCTGTGCTCATAAATCACTTTTGATGGGCTTAGATGGACTATATAAGGTTCCAGAGATCAAACCCATGTCTACCATGTGCAAGGTCAAAACTTTATCCTCTATAGTACTATCAATCTTATTCATATGGCATAATTTTTAACTAATCACTATCATAGGTAATTCTAAGAATGGTTTTGCGAGATTAAAGTTCATGAGTAGTTTTGTCTAGAAATAATAATAACATAATAATAATGATAACATTGTTTATTCTCCCTCAGGAAGGGAATTAAAAATCCAGGGATTTTGGAAACAGTTCCTACTTCTCAGAAATTTTGTATCAAAGATGCGCTTGATGCTAGGGGAAAAAATAACAAGTAAATATAAAGAAAACTTGAAAATGCTCATCAAGGGAATTTGCAATACAATTAATGTAAATGGTAATTTCTAGAAATGTTAGAAAAATAATTCTATGTCAGATTTTTATCCCTACCCTGGATAGCAAGCCTCTTAGTTTATCTGGGGACAATAAGTATTGTTGTCTAACTGATAATAAGGAGGAGAAAGTAGCCTGCTTAATTTGCATAGATAGTACTTTTAACCAGCTTTTAAATAAGCCTGCAGTAAAGACAGCTAATTATGCACTTTAATGTAGTGTTACAAAGATTACAATCAGTCCTTTCCTCAAGGAAGAATACTCATTTGTACTACATTATTTGCTAGTTTGCTTATTGGTATCTCTTAGAAAGACAACATGGCTTATTGTTTTATTTTTTATAAAAATTGTAAAAAAGTATAAAAGTGGATGAAATTGTATAATAAATACCCATTGCTATTCATGAATAATAAATTATTAACATATAACCAAAAAATTTTAATTAATTTTAGTATGGGTTAGATGGTTACATTAGTGACAGGGTATATGATATTACTGCAGAAAATCACTACACTCCAATTTTTTTCATTTATCCTAACACTTTCTAACTCCTTTATTATATTTATATCTTTATAAAAAGTATAATTTATAAATAATAAACTTGACTCATTGGAGGTGTTTAATTCAATGATACTTTTATTGAGAGATGTGCTATCATACCATAGCCACTGTGGTAGGACATTTTTATTAGTCCCCAAAATCAGTGGTACCCATTTGCCATCAAATTCTTACTTCTAATCTCAGTTTCAGGAAAATGCCTGTTGTTTTCAAACGATATAGAATTCTTTCATAATTATTCATGTCCATGAAGTTAACAATTCTTAGAATGTATATCTGAATGCTTTTATTTAGTGTAAAGTTTTGAAGTTTATCTAATTTGTGTCTATCTAGTTATTTTTATTTATATGATAAATAATATTCATTGACAAGATATCATATTTTGTTTTATCTTCACTGAACAAATGACACGAGATTGGACAATTTCTAGATATCAGTAGTATAATTTTATTCTACAAATGTATTTACCAGTTGTTAAAAACACTTTATTCTATCTCTTTTTTGTTCATTTGGTTTTTTTGTTTCTTTGTTTTGGAGCCACACCCAGCAGTGCTCAGGGGTTGCTCCTGGCTCCGTGCTGAGAAATCGCTTTTGGCAGGCTTGGGGAACCATCTGTGATACAGGGAATAGAAGATGAGTCTATCCTGGGTTGACTGCATGGAAGGCAATGCCCTACCACTGTGCTATCTCTCTGGCATCACATATTCTATTTCTCTGGCCTAATCATGTATTGCTAATTATGAATTGCTGGGTCACTGTTAAATTTACATTTAATTTTTTTTAAAACTGACCTTTACAACAATTGTTTTAAAATAGTTTTAAAACAGCATTGCTTACATTCTCACTAATAATATATGTGTTTTTCTTTAATATTTTTATACTACAACTTCACGAAGG
>PVKC010012070.1:0-24102 GCA_004027635.1 Crocidura indochinensis
TTGATCCCTGAAAGCAAAACCAAGTTGTAAGGCTTAAGCCAGAACTGCTGGCTGAAGCCCAGAAACAAAATGAGCCAAACACAGGCTTAAAACCTTTGCTTGTGGCAACCCCAGTTCAGTATCTGTCATGGTTCCCTGAGCATCACCAGGTGCTACCCTGAACACCCCTGGCCATAACTGAGTATAACCCTGAAGCCCCCACCTCCAACACTGCTGGGATGATCAAAGTAATCCTGGCATTTATTGAACCAAACCCTAGGAGGTGCCCCAGGTCACCTGAGCTCAAAAGAAAACGATTGGGGGATAGGGGCCGGAGCAATTAGCACAGCTGTAGGACATTGGCCTTGCATGCGGATGGACCCGAGTTGGATCCTTGGCATTCCATATGGTTCCCCAAGCCTTCCAGGTGCAATTTCTTAGTGCAGAGTAAGGAGTAACCCGAGTGCCACCGGGTGTGGCCCCAAAACCAAAAGTAAATAAAACCATAAGTTGGGGACATGCTTTATTTTTTTTTTTTTATTTTTGTTTGCTCAGAAAAACATCAGGGCTGGGATTTGGGAGGTCAGAAAAAAGGGAGATGGTCTTTTCAGAATATCAAACACAAAAATCGCTTCGAGCATTCAAAAATATTCAAGAATGCAAGACCAGGCTGGAGTGATAGTACGGTAGAGCAGGGTATTTGCCTTTCATGCAGCCAACTTGGGTTCAATCCCCGGCATCCCATGTGGTCCCCTGAGCACCACCAGGAGTAAGATCTAAGCACCATTGGGTGTTTCCCTTCAGTCCCCCCTCCAAAAGCACAAATCCCACACACTTGCCTGCTCAGAATAATGGTTGAGCAGTGATCAACAGCTGTAATGAAACACAGGAACAAGGGCCGTCAACATTCAACCCCCATTTCAAAGTAACTTACCCTATCCCAAGTCTCACAAGAAACCCACAAGAACCAAAATCTAAAACCTAATCCAAATGGCCAACTTGGGCTGGAGAGTTAGCACAGCAGTAGGGCATTTGCCTTGCATGCGGCCAAGCCAGGATGAGCCTAGGTTCGATCCCTGGCATTTCATTTGGTCCCCTGAGTCTTCCAGGAGCAACCACTGAATGCCACCAGATGTGCCACAAAACAAAAATGGCCAATTTAAGAGGCCTCTCCATTTTCTCGGCATTCCCATTCTGGGGACAGAATCTACCAATCTTCTTCATTTCTGTTTTTTGTTTTGTTTTCTTTGGGCCACACCCAGTAGTGCACAGGGGTTACTCCTAGCTTTGCGCTCAAATTGCTCCTGCAGACTCAGGAGACCATATGGGATGCTGGGGATTGAACCCGGGTCCATCCTGGATCATCCTCGTGCAAGGCAAATGCCTACTATTATTTTATCACTCCAGCCTCCTACCAATCCTCTTGACTATGATGCAGAGACTAGGACACACTGAATGACACTACCGTCACTATAACCTGCACCACCCAAGCCCTATAAAGGGGCAGGTAGGTGGTCCATTGGTTTCCCTGAGATGCATGTGACTCAGCGCTAGGACTCCAGCTCTTCCATCCCACATTGAATGACTTGCACTGAGAAGCTTTCAACTAGTTACATTTGTATTAACAGCTCTCACAACCAAACCTAGGCACACAGAATACACAGTAGAGGCTGGGGCAGCAGGTTTCAAAAACTCACTTTATTCCAATGTGAAATGAAGATGTGATGGTTTAAAAACAAGAAAAAGTTCTTCATCAGCTGTGGGGATGCTTTGCTTGCTAGCTCATGCCCACTCCCTTTGAAACAAGGACTGGACAGACGGTGCTGAAGCAGAAACCCCCGAAAGAGGCCCGTCCAGGAATAGCTCCCTTTAGCTCACAAGGGTGGTCGTTTCCCCCCCACCCGTTAGGGCTCGACAGCAGGCACAGAGAAGCAGCACAGACAGGCAGGAGAGAGAAGAGCTGGGCCGTGTGGGGACACCAGCTTCTTCCACACAGCCTGGCCCTGCAACCCACAGAGCTACTCTGGAGGTGTTTTGTGTGCTAGGAGCCAGACAGGGAGCTGTAAATAGGTAATAATCACTCCTTTATCTGGTCACTTCTCCCCAGGATCCATGATTCAGTCTGGTTCCCCCAGCCCCTCTCCCACCCCACTCCCACTGTGCATTAGGCAGCTCAGGTTAAAACGGGGAGGATACATTCAGACCCTAGTCCCCCCAGGTTATCTCCAGCAGGGGTACAGGGAGTAGGCAGCATCTTTGCTGGGGCCTATGGCCACCCTGAAGGGGCAGTCTTGCCTCCCAAGCCCACCCAGAGCCAAACCCACTCACAACTTAACTTAGTAAAGCTTTTGCAGCTCTCATCTTGTCACAAAGCTAAAGTGCACCCAATCTCCAGTTCTACCACAAGAGCTCTGGCTCCCCATCCCAGGACACAGGAAAAGCTCCCCTCTTTTTGGCTTAAACCCTGGTTTCTAAGCCAGGTGGGCCCAGGGGTAGTGGCAGCAAAAGCAGCAGCCGTAATGTCAAACATACAAATGACCTGAGAAACCTCATCTGCACATCATCCATTCAGAACTGACTCGGGACTATGTACAGTTAGAGGGACGGTGAGACACTCGCACACACCTGCTTGAGGGTGGGGGCTTGCAGGGGCACATGCCCCCCAGCTGGGAACTGATGTCCATGTACTCCATTCACATGTCTTCAATGAGGCCTCTGTATCGTATATTCATTGAACCAGTGCAAAAACATCTTTTGGGGGACAGGCAGGCCAGGCCGGGATCCCAGATGGATGCTGGGGTTTGGGGTTGGGGTTGGAAACGTGGAAGAGGACTTGTTCCTCTCCTGATCTGTAGGGCAGGCTCCTTCTCCTGGAGTCTGAATCACTGGGTAATAGGGTAGCTGACTGATTGTCCATTTGTCTCTCCTTCCTACCCCTGCAAGCTCAGGGAAGAAGGGTCCTTAGCAGCCCCAGTCTGAGTGCCTCTATCCTCTGGGGCCCCTGCTGGTTCAGGCTCGGTGGCCAGGGGTTCCTCAGCCTTATCCCTGTTCTTGCTGACCTCCTGGAGCTGGTGCCGCCGCGCCATCTCGGCTTTCAGATTCTCCAAATCTTTTTGGCTGAATAGAAGAATGAGGTGAAGGGTCAATGTCAGAATGGGCTTGGGCCCTTTGTCACCTTCCAGTCTTTGCTTTATTCACTGAGACATGTGAAAAAATTGCAAGTACTTCCCTCATTAAGAAAAAAAAGAGGGGTTGGAACATTAGCACAGTGGGTAGGGCATGTACCTTGCATTCATCTGACCCAAATTCAATCCCAACATCCCCACCAGGAGTAATCTGAGTGTAGAGCCAGAAGTAACCCCTAGGGGCTAGAGAGATAACATGGAGGTAGGTCATTTGCCTTGCATGCAGAAGGATGTTGGTTCGAACCCCGGCATTCCATATGGTCACCCAAGCCTGGCAGGACCGATTTCTGAGCATAGAGCCAGGAGTAACCCCTGAGCACTGCTAGGTGTGACCCAAAAACCAAAAACCAAAGAAAAAAGAAGTAACCCCTGAACACTGCCAGATGTGGCCCGGTAACAAACAAAAAACATACAACAATAAATAAGCATGAACCCTGCAGGTCACGTGTGTGTGGACAGCCTTCAGTAGGCACATCAGAATCCTTAGAGTTCACCCCTTTACTCCAAGAGGTCAGAGAAGACACACTACTGACTCTTGAACAGAGCCAAGAAACACTATTCAGAGAGAAAAAACGCACAGGCAGTTTGCTGTGATTTTTTGCGGAAAGGGGAAGGAGCCAAGAATGTGTTCACCCAATTATGCACAGTGCTTCCAAAGGATTCAAGGGGCTGTCCTCGTCACTGGCTGTCCTTTCCAACTCTGAGCTCTACTCAAACTGTATTTCAGGACAAAGAACTAAAGGCAACTGGGGGGTTCGTGGGGGAGGGGATGCAAGCAGAGGAAGGGCCTCACCTGAGAGGAATGAAGAGGATGCCATTGATGACGTTGAGCTGTTCCAAGACACTGGCCATGCTGGGGGCTGTGAACTTAAGGGGCAACAGGGAGAATAAGCCCAGGGATGGTGCAGGCCAGGGTGGGGGGGCCTACCTGGCTGGGCTCAGAACATACCTTGAGGGGCGGGATATTGGCGCTGGAGCCATTGCGGTAGATCTCATTCATGGTGCGCTGCAGGGCCACAGCCTGCTGGGTCAGGCACTTGAGGTACTCGGAGCTCTCCTTGGTCTTCTCGTGGTCCTCGCCCAGCTATATGGGGTGAAAGGTGGCACAAGTAGGCAAGAAATCAGGACTGCTCGGGGCTCACAGGCCCAGCTCCACACCCTCCATCTCTGCAGCCCACCTGGGTCTTGTAAATGGTGTAGCCTTCCTTCTCATGCTGCAGGGCAGACCGAAACTCAGCTTTGCTTTCATAGACCCGGGCAACAAGGTGGTGGCTGTGAAGATGGCAAGGGGGTGAGGAGGAACACAAGTGGGCAAGAGGTGAGGAGGGACGTAAGTGGGCCAGGGGCAGTGAGGTCCTGAGAGGGTTGTGCAGACTCTATTAGATCCCGGGACTCACAGGAGAGAGGAGCTGGAAGAAAATCTTGGGAAGACAACAATGGGTGCCAGCCCCCAAGTGCAGCCTCACCTGAGGGCCACTTTGAGGGACTTGGGTCCATGGTACTTGGTGCTGACTGCCAGTGCATTCTCCAGGAAGCGCAATGACAGGTCATACTCCATCACCCCGTGTAGCACCAGCCCGATGTTGTTCTGGAGGCAGCCAGGAGGGTACAAGTCAGTCTGGGGACCACAGATCCTCCATTTCTCTCCATGCTCCCCTCCCACTGACCAACACTCACGTCCAACAGCGCCATCTCAGGGTGGTCTTCCCCAAAGACGAGCAGGGTGAGGTAGCGGGCGCGATACAGCAGGCTTAGGGCTGTAGACAGCTGGCTGCTGGCGAAGCAGTACAAGGCCAGGTGCATCTGTGGGGGCAGCCACATGAGGCTGGGGCACCCACAGCCCCCCAGGCCAAGCTAACTCTACCCTGACAGTTACTCACATACTCCTGGATAGTGTTGGGGTGCTCGATGCCCATCACTCGCTCACTCATCAGCACTGCCTTCTGCTGGTTACTCAGGGCCTGGAGAAGTGGGGGACTGTCATCGGGGTGAGCGTCACTCCCACCTCAGCTAGGTCTCTCTACAATAAGCTACAACCCCCCCCCTTTGGTTTTTGGGTCACACCCGGCAGCGCTCAGGAATTACTCTTGGCTATCTGCTCAGAAATAGCTCCTGGCAGGCACGAGGGACCATATGGGAGGGACACCGGGATTTGAACCAACCACCTTAGGTCCTGGATCGGCTGCTTATAAGGCAAACACCACTGTGCTATCTCTCTGGGTCCAAGCTACACTTTCTGTTCTCACTTGGCATAAAGGCAATGGAGCAGCAGTCATGGTGATCCGGAACCCACTGGCGCTTAAGATAAACTTGTTCTTTCTGGTTCTGGAGGCTAGCTCTTACCAGGCATGGGGCTTGGGGAGAATTCAGGCTGTAGGCTTTCTCCCTAGCTTGGGGGGGTGCTGGGAGGCTTGGCAGACAGGCCCTCAGGAGCCCCCATTTTCTCCCCTAGACTCCAGGCCTTCCCTAGGTGCCGACCCAGGTGGCCAGAGGGTGAGTGCCAGGTGGACTCCATAGGGGTCCTTAGACTTTCCCCTCCTCTCCTTACACAGGAAAAAAAAAAAGATCAACTTGTTTTGCTTTTGTGCTCCTAACAATAACAACAAGCTCTGCAAGTTATGTCCCATAAACATCAAAAATTGTGCCAGAGATAAAATATGAATCCTAAGACTTCTATTAAAAGCAAAACAGCATGTGTGGGGGGAGGGGGAAGGGACACACAACGACAACTGCCATGCAGCAACAACAGCCACCAAGTGCTGAGTCTCTAAATTTTTCTTCCCAATGTCCCCATGTAAGGAGGGTCCCACAGAAAGTTCTGGGATTCAATCCTGGGTGTCCCCTCTGCCCTGCTCCTCCCACTGGCTGCCCCCAAGGTGAGGGGCCCCAGTTTCAAGACCAGGACTCCCACTTGCTGCTGCTGCAGGCGAGGAAGAGCGCAGTCCTGTCCATCCCTCATGTCCCCTGACCCAAAACCAGGCCCAAGGTCACTGTGGACACTGCAGGGGTGTCCAAGGCCCACCTCGGCATAGTCACCCATAATGTAGTGGAGACGGGCAAGGAGACGCAGGCAGGCACAGATCTCCACGTGCATGGCTCCATACACATTGTTAAACAGGTTCAGGGCCTCATTGATGAGCTCGCAGCCCTCCTTCAGGAAGCCTGCAGGACACCCACAAGGGTGGCAAAGTCAGGGCCAGGCTATGGGACCCCCCACCCCCCAGTCACATCTGGCCACGCACCCTGCTGTACTTTGGCCTGCCCGCTCTGGAAGAAGTGGAAGGCGTCCGAGGCCTTGGGGTTGACGTGCTTGACTACAGGGAAGATGTTGAGCACATCCTCCTCGGTGAAGGCAGGTTTGTGGCGGCTGTCAAAGCTGTACTCCTTCAACAGAACCTGTGGGGACCCAAAGGCAGCCTCAATAACCCATGAAGGCCGAAGGCACCTCCCATATGGCCCAAGCCGAAGAGCAGGGCCTACCTGGATGCCGGTTTTCAGAGAGATCTCCCGCAGTAGTGTGATCTTCTGCAGGCCATATGTCTCCACAGCCTGGTCCACACTCTCGCTATTGAGAAGCAGCAGGTGAATCAGGCAGAATCGCTGCCTCCCAACCCCACCCCATTCCTTTCCTACTCAGGTCCCTCTCTTCTTTTTTCCCTCCCCCACAGCCCTGTCATTCTGGACACTGTCTGGGAAACCATGTAGCAACCCCCTCGCTACCACAGTCTGCATTTCGGCCCCACTCACCACTCCAGACTGAAGTCAAAGTAGTTCTTGGCCTCTTGGCAGATGTTCTTCCAAAGTTCCTGAGGGGTCATCACCGCCCAGGCTGTGTTATCCGCTGCACCCAGCGGCCGGTTTCTCCTCCTCCGGTTCCTCTTCTTAGAAACCAGCTCATCAGCTGGCAGATGGGCCACGGGGTTGGGGTAGGAGCTCAAGAAACAGTTAAGGAAGTGGCTGATGGCAGCAGAGAGGCCAGAGAGCTCCACACCCTGCCAGGGAGATACAGAAGAGCAGTGAGAAACCCTGAGGCCCTGCCCTGGGCTCCTCCCGCAAATACTCCTAACAGGCTGGGAAGTCTTGATACCTGTAAGTACGTCTTGAAGATGTGCTTGGCAGAGCGGGTGATGAGTTCTCCAATGCCAATTTTCTACAGGGGTGCAGAGGGCAGTTGTGCTCAGGCCTAGGCCTCAAGTTCCCTCAAGTCTCAGATTCTCTCTACCCTCCCACTCCAACTCACATAGATGTGGTCCAGCTGGTCTCGGGCCGGGCTCTGAACTACCAGGTCCAACACCTTGCCCAGGTAGCGCATATTGATGCCTCGCTGGCGCATCACCTCAGCAAGCGTGGCACCATCCATGGGCAGCACCGCGTGGTCTGTGCAGTCCTTCACCTGCAGGCTACAGCAGGTCAGTCCCCACCCCTGGGCCCCAGCCCTCCTGAGGGAGCTCACATAACCTGGGGCCCCAGCTCCTACTCAGGGAATGGGGGGATGAAACAAAGCAGCAGGTAGACCTGAGTATGGGCTCTCCAGCCCTCTGCACAAGCCAAGGAAAACAGGACAGGAGTGTCTTCAACAGAAGAGGGCACAGTCCCCCAAGCACATGTAGAAAAGAGCAAGTAGTATCTCAGGGGCCACAGCTCATTCCTCTTTCCCGTCAGGGCCCAGCAGGGTCAGGGCACCTGCACTCCCAGACCTATCCCTGGGCTACCTTATTCATTGAGGGGTCCTGAGGTGAAGAGGGTTCACCTTGGACATTTTTTTTTTGCCTTTGGGTGCACACCTGGCAGTGCTCAGGAGTACCATATATGATAGGGATCAAACCCAGGTGGGGCATGTACAAAGTAATTGCCTTACCTACTGTACTATCTCTCCAGCACCATCATCTTTTATCTTTTCTATCTATTGCCCACCAGGTCTCTACAACTGACAACTGTATCTACCCACCCCACTCCACCCAATATACATAGGATGAGAGGGGGCAACCCTAATGCCCACAGGACCTCATTTGGTTTTGTTTCTGGGTCACACCCTGTGATATTCAGGGGTTAATCCCAGTTCTGTGCTCAGGAAATATTCCTGGCAGGATCAGGGGACCATCCTAGGGGTCAACCATGTGCAAGGCCAACACCCTACCTGCTGCACTATAGCTCTAGCCCTAGAGACCCCATTTGTAATATTGAGGGTGAGAATGCTGCCCATCTACCTTGAAAGTCAGAAAGACCAGAGCACAACACCTGCCAAAGTTCTATAAACTCCCAGAGCTGGAGACCACCCATACCACCCACCCTCCAGTCCCTTCCTCACCAAGCCAGGGATCTGGCAAGAGAGCAGGAAAGCAGCAGCATCTTTTAGCAACTGCTTCTGGTCCCGAACTTCATCCTGGCAGGATTCAGGGAAGCGAACCCCTAGAGGAAGGAAGGGAGTGGAGAACTGAGCCAGGTGACGACAAGACAAACGCCAGCACTCAAACAGGGCTCCTGCCCACCTGGCCCCACTTGCCTGGTGAGAAGATGTCGGGGTTGAAGCGGACGTCGAAGGCCGTGCTGCTGATGGAGCCTACGGCCTTACAGGCATTACGGATCACCTCCCTGCTCCGGGGGTCTGCTGTGGAGATAGCCCGCTGGGACGCAGCCCCATTCCATCTTTGGGGTCGGCGGCAGTTCTGGGAGATGGGCCCACACACACACACACACACACCCCCGCCAAGTCTGGCCCCACCCCACAGCCCGGAGCAACCCACCCCGAGGGGACAACAGTCCCACCTGTCCCGTCGTCAGAAGCAATGGTCTCTGCCAGCTCCTTCACCTTGGCCAGCCCACTGGCACTGCTGCCCTCCTCCTCACTCCCCGCCTCAGGGCCTGGAGGATCTTCAGTCTTGGATTCTGAGGGAATTTCTCCATTTTCTAGAGAGGTGGGATGTTCCATCTTGCTGGCTTTCTGCTGCATCAGCTGCAGGGCAGCCAGCTTCATGAAGAGGAGGTACCTGAAAGCAGAGCAGCAGGGTCAGAGAACAGGAGAGGGTTGTGGGGCCTCCATCAACCTGGACACATTGCCAGGGTGCACATGTCAACCCAGAAACCCTCTACCAGGGTAAAGGCCTGTCCCAGCAAGAAAAGCCAGGAACAATGGCTAACACTAGACTCTGAGAACAGTCAAAACCCCACTAACATCTGCAGGAGGAGGACAATCGGGTGAGAGACTTCAACAGGCTCCTGAGCATTAACCTGTAATTGACCCAGCCCTGGCTCTACCCCAGGACATTCAAGGACACCCCATGATTTCCACCAGACCCCTCAATGAACAGCACCACTGAGTGAGTCAATGTTCTCTACATCCTCCCAAGTTCACAGATCGGGTCACACAGATAGCATGGCTGTGGCCCAGGCCAGCTCTTCACTTCCCGAAGCCTCTGCCATCCCAGGTCAGGCTAGCATCCCCTGCAGGCAGCCTCACCGATGCTCTACAAAGGCATCCACCAGCTCCTGGCGGAGGCAGCAGAGCTTGTGGCGGTGGGCACGGGGGAAGCCAGCACGCGTGCACTCCTCCGGCAGCGTCTCCTCAGGCACAGGCAGGAAGTTGAGGTCAGGTGGGAAGGTTCGAAGCAGATCCAGGATGTAGTGGCGCCCATCGTTCCCAATGATTCCCTTGCACTCCACTGATGAGCAAAGTTCCACCTCCTCATCACGGTCATTGAGCACTCGGTGTCTCAGAATCTTGAGGGGCCGGCTGGTACGTTCCAACAATTCCAAGTATCTTGGATGTGTCACCACAGTCTTGCCAAAGTCAATGGAACCGTAGATGACACTCTGCTCCTGGTCCCGCTCCAGGATGCCCGGGATGATGGACTGGGCGGTGACCCGGTAGCCACGATAGTCTACCACTACTGTGCCCAGCGTGTAAAGCCCCTCAACGTCCACAGCATTGTACGTGCGCACGCCATTGAGGTCATTGCTGGGCGCCACATAGGCTGCCACGTCCCCACCAAAGTCCTTGTAGTGGTCACGGACATCAAAGCCCAGGCTAAAGAAGATGTTGTTCCAGATGAACATCTGCATCTTGGTCTCCTCGCTCGGGTTAATGGCCATCACATTGCCGTCAATGACTGCCATGGCACCCCGGGTGGCCGCTGCAGTGAAGTCACTGTGCACCTGGGAAGGGGCCACGGGGGTGGAGAGGTGTCACCTTGAAGGAGGGGGTAAGCAAGACCAGCCTGGGGACCCTGATCCTCAGCTTCCTCACTTTTGGACAAGAGCAAGATATCCCTTTTCAGGGGGTGCCAGACATGCTTTTGTGTTGAGGCCATACCTGAGTATGCTCAAGGCTTACTCTTGGCTCTGTGTTCTGGATTCACTCCTAGTGGTGTTTGGAAGACCATATGGAATGTTGGAGATCAAACGAGATGGGCCACATGCAAGGCAAGTACTTATAGCTCCGGCCCCAATGAATTCACTTTTAAAAAACCATCCTTAGAACTTAGTGATTATTAGCAAAGGGAGCAAGGACTGGGGCAAGTTAGGCTCTACTGCCCATGTGCTAGGAAACTGGAAAGGCTTCCTCTCAGGCCAGTTTTCTTGTTTTATAATTGGGGGTGGGGTGTTTGTTTTGTTTTGTTGAACATACCCAGTGGTGCTTAGGAATTACTCCAGATTCTGCATTCAGTTATCACTCCAAGCAGTGCTTGGGGTTCTCTATGATTGGTGGGGATCAAATCCAGTAGACCACATGCAAGGTAAATTTTCTATCTGCTGTACTATATCACTCCAGCCTCCAATTTTCTTGTTTATAAGTTTTATAAAGTTTATAACTTATAAAGTTTATAACCTTTATAAAGTGTTCTCAGGATTACAGGAGATGTCTAAAAGGCCCATAGTACAGTGATATTTGGGTTTATTTTCACCATCTTTAGGTGATAAGATATGGGAAGATTCTGTTTAACTTTCTTTTTTTTTGTTTTGTTTTGTTTTGGTTTGGTTTGGTTTTTGGGTCACACCCGGCAGTGCTCAGGGGTTACTCCTGGCTCCATGCTCAGAAATTGCTCCTGGCAGGCACGGGGGACCATATGGGGCACCGGGATTCGAACTGATGACCTTTTGCATGAAAGACAAACGCCTTACCTCCATGCTATCTCCTGGGCCCCCTGTTTAACTTTCTTTCAAGTTCTCCTCTCCCTCTCTTTCCTTCCCTCTGCTCACTCTCCACCTCCCTCTCTCCTTTCCTCCTCTCTCTGTGTGCTGATAATGTCACAGGAGGGAGTGTATACCAGGGAGGGCCCTGCAGTCAGAGGGGGCCAGAAGGCTAGAGTAGACATGTCAGAGGTGGAGTGAAAGCAGAGAGGCACTCTGAAGTACCTTGAATATGGCTCTTTCTCGAAGCAACCGCTCAGGTAGATTCTTGCGGGGCAGCTCCCTCGTCGTCTGCAGCTCCTCATTCCAGTCCCGGGTCTACAGGGACAGGAAAAAAGATGCTCGCCTTCACTAAAAAGTCCCTGCCTCCACCTCCACACAAGCTATCCAGAGTGATATCCAGAGTTGGATCCTCCAAGGGATCCAACACCTGGCTGGGAAGGGGACAGAGGTGCCCAGGAGGGCAGGCAGGCCCCAGGCACCTGTCCGGGAATGTGCTCCTCATAGCCCAAGCGGGAAGTGTAGGCGTCCTCGGCGCGCACACAATCCATGGCATGCTCTGCCTGGGGAGCTGTCCAGCTATACACCTGGAACGGGGTGGCGATTCTCTCAAACGGGTGGCGCTGGACCCTGGGAATGCAGGCAGGAGAGTGAGCAGGCTGCCAAACTCAAATGGCAGCCCTGAGCCCCTTTCTTCCAAGGTTCTCAAGGGCTCCAGGGTCTCCCAATACCCCAAGTCCCACACCTTTTGAGAATCTGACAAAAGCCAGGTGCCTCATGGCTCTACAGAGACCCCTCAGGTAGGCTGCCAGTCCAGCACCCAGAGACACATAACCATGCGGGGACAGATGGGCCCCAGGCCTACCTTTTCTTCTGCAGCACAGCAAAGTTTTTTTTGAAAGTGGGGCTGATCTGGTTGAGCAGCTCCACAAGGGAATGGCTGAGGAAGCGAGGACTGGCAGGCTTGGGGTTGAAGTGATATGCGGTGGACCTGCAGAGAGAGGGTGCTGAATGTACAAGGGACCCCAGGCTCTGCTCCCTACCAGAGCACAGGCCTCCCAGGGACGCACTGGTTCAGGTAAAAGCCCCTCGTGGAGGCTGTAATGCTGATTTGCCGGTCCTCAGCCGTGATCACAAACAGGTACATGAGGTCACCATGCATCTTGCGGTTCCCAGGGGGTGGGTTCCAGCCACTCATGGTGAGCACTTTCAGGCACTGCAGGGGCTGCAGGGAGGGTGGAACATGAGTGAGCCAGGTCCACTCAGGCACCGGCATCCAAACCCTGCTGGTGAGTGTTTCCCAACTCTGTTGCCCAAGAAAGCGCACCTTCCAGTCTCGGTTCTGGGGCTGCAGGGGACACAGCGGTCGCTCCCGGCTCCCAGGAAGGATGTACTCAGGTGGTGTGCAATCAATGGGATCCATCTCCAAGCCCTTCTTCCGCTTCCCGCTGTCTGGGGGGCCAAAAGCTGGTGGTCAGCACAGAACACTCGGGCCAACAGCTGATACCACAGTGCAAGACCTGACCGCTCCTTCTCCAACCCCTGGCCTCCTTGCTCTGAAAGGTCCTAAGCCCGACCCCCAGTGTCATTCACACCTCCCAGATCACCATCTGTAAAGACACTCAGGAAGGACAAGGAGTTGCAGTCAACTCCATTGAAGGCATCAGATGGGTCCAGGCTCTTGAGCAGATCACGGACGTGGCGCACATGGATGCGGGCCTCTCGCACTGTGTATGGCTCTGTCAGAAAGCGGAAAAAGCACAGGGTGAAGAGTTACCGGGGCCCTGGCATAAGCATCCATCACACAGTTGGCAGTGGGGCAAACAAGGAAACAGGCTCACTACTCAGTTTTAGGCTGCACCCTACATTAGGCCTGCATCCCATTATGGACACAGAAGCTCGAGTCTGGTTTCGACACCTGGCTGCTGACTCAGAGACCAGTCTGCAGATCCGATCCCCTTTGTCCAAGGGCAGGGGCCACAGGCCTCACCATTGCCAAAGACCAGTGCAGTAGAGGATCCACAACCTTGGACCTCATTTTCTGGGACTGTCTAGAACCCTCAATAGAGCAGCCACCATCTGTTTCTTTTGTTTTGCTTTTTGGGCTACACCTGGCAGTGCTCAGGGGTTACTCCTGGCTCTGACCTCAGAAATCACTCCTGGCAGGCTCGGGGGACCTTATGGGATGGCGGAGATTGAACATGGGTCCGTCCCGGGTTGTCTGTGTGCAAGGCAAACACCCTACTGCTGTGCTATCACTCCAGCCCGCAACATCTGTTGTGTGGAATGTTAAAAAGGATTTTGAGGGAGATGAGAGGTGAGATGATCAACAAACTGTTGGACATATCAGGGTTAGATTTTATTTACATTTGCTTTTCACAAGCCGACTTGCCCAAAACTGCTGAGTGCTCCCTCCCCAGGAAACCTATGTTCATGGGTTAATTTTATAACCAAACCAACTACACACTGGCCAACTATTACAGGCAAAATCCAGATTCTCTACTAAAGCAGCTTCCTTATGAAACCTTTTTCTTTTTTTTTTTTTTTTTTTTTTTTTTTTTTTTTTTTTTTTGGTTTTTGGGCCACGGCTGGTGACATTCAGGGGTTACTAGGGTGGGTGCCAGAGCAATAGCATAGCAGGTAGGGTGTTTGCCTTGCATATAGTCAAACTTCGTTTGTTCCCAGATCCCATACAGTCCCCTCAACCTGCCAGGAGTAATTTTTTGGGGGGCCACACGCTATGACGCTCAAGGGTTATCTGGCTACGTGCTCAGAAATCACTCCTGGCTTGGGAGACCATGTAAGACACAGGGGGATCAAACTGCGTGCAAGGCAAACGCCTTACTGCTGTGCCACCGCTCTGGCCCCAACCATGAGTAATTTTTGAGCGGACAGCCAGGAATAACTCCTGAGCACTGCTGGGTATTCCCCTTTATCCCCCCAAAAATCTTGGGTAGGCCAACCCCAAGTTTTTACATTTGTTTGAAGACAAAACAAAATCCCAAATGCTCTTTGCCTTAAGTCACTAGTCTCCATGTGTTCCACAATTGAAAGCAGCCCCAGGTGCTATGCCCACCACACACAATGTGGAGGCATGGAGTACTCCTCCAAACCAACCTTCCACTACACGTAGCACGGAGCCTTCCTGTAGCCCCTCCACACTGCGCAGCTCTGAAAAATGGTCCAGCATGTTGCCATCCAAGTGCAGAGAGAAACAGGTGCGGTGACACGTGTCTTCACGATCCATTAGCACCTGGTGGATCTCCTGTACCATCTCCTGGGGGGACACCTGAAAAGGAGATGAGAGAAGACCACCTTCTATGGCTTCTAGAGCTATGTGATGAAAACAAGGGCAGGCTCCTGTTCCAAGTCTCTAAACCAGTATCTACAAGACCCAAATCCACTTTGGGGCTTCCTATTTCAGGTCTCGTTCATTGTGGGCACAGATACACAATTACTTTCCAGGCCCAAGTAGAGGGATGTCAAGAGAATAAAGGGAATACAGCCTGGCCCCAGCCATCCCATCCTCATCTCTGGGAGTGTTCTGGGGCCCAAACAGGTGACCCCAGAAGATGTAAGAGGACCTGGCCTATTTAAGACCTCTAGGATGGGTTGACTCTTAAAGGCCACCCAATTACCCTCTGCCTCAAGCAGAAGTTAAAAACCAGGACCAGAGAAAGAGTTCACAGCAGAAGGCCAGGGACCTTGAGACCCCAACCCTCAACCCATTCACTCTCATAATCTCCCACAAGCAGGCCTGTCCTCTGGCAGGTAGGTAGCAACATGAACTCAGACTCCTGTGTTCAGCACAGTGGCTGTGTGAGCTAATCAAACACACACACATGGTTTAGCTTTCTAGCTTTCTTCACCCCATAGGCTCAGGCCCAGATGCCTGTGCCCCTCTCTGCCAGCTTACCTGCAGGGAGAAGGGCTCGATGCCAGGAGCCAAGATCTTCACAGAAAAGCCAGTGTCCTGAATGACAATGACTTCCTGTCCAGCAGCCTCCTCTCCGGGCTCCGTCTCATCCAGCCCATTTTCCCGGGGAGCTTCAGTGGTTCCCTCCTCTTTCTTCAGGCTCTCTGAGCAATCCCCATTAAGTAGCATGACTGATGGCAGCTCTGAAGGAAGCAAGAGGCACTAAGTCAGATGGACCTATTTGGTCACCTAGGGCCATCTATCTCAACCACCAGAAAGGCAAAGGGCATCTGTGTGTCCTCCCCTGAAACACTGGGAGCCTGGCACTCCCACTGTAGGTCAGTCACTGCCCTGCCCCTCCACATCCGCCTTCCTGCCCATCGATGGGTATCCGTGTGGAGATATTCTCCTGGGTCACCCATGCTCTGTTAGGTAAAATCCAAGTGGCTCCTTTGACATCAGCAGCACCCCCACCACTACTGCTTCCAGACTCTTTCATGTGGACACCAACATTCCTTCCTCTCAGCTCCACTTTCTTCCAAGCTATGGGTGGCTACGACCCCAGCCTTTCCTCATTCTTATCTCACCCCCTTCCCATGACCTCAAACTTTCAGCAAGAGGTTGTCCCTTAAACATACTAGAGACCTCCTGAGGACAGAATGTTTTCTCCCACACACTGGGCTCCCCTCCTATCACCATTCTAATCCCAATCTAGCCACTCTCTAATAATGGTTCAAGACCATCCCTTAGAATCTTAAATTCCTTAAATCTCCTTAAATCCCCCAGTGCTTGTGAAATACCAGACTCTTAAACCACCATTCCAAGCCACCAAGAAGATATGGGGCCCTTGTCCACTCCTGCTCTTCTTCGTCAAAGTTTAGCTACTCCAAGATACTTGGGAGACTGAGACCAGGCCAAGCATCTGCACTCCCTCCTCTGGGCCACTTACACTTACATTGTGTCCTTCTCACCACCATCATACACATACCAGTCCCTCAGGCAAATCCTATCAGACATCTGCCACACTGCCAGGAGAGGGGGACCTCCTGGGAGGCCTGTCCCAATGATCCCGACAGCAGTGTCTTCCCTACAGACCCAGAAACGCAGCAAGCACCTCCCGGACCTTGTTCTGCTTTAGTCAGGGCTGCCTAGTTGGGTCAACAGCTCTAGCGTCCTTCTCTGCTTGACCCAGACTCGCAGGAAAACACTGCATCAACGTATGTTAAGTCCAAAATTTGTGAGCAGCTGGTACCCCACTTCTGTGGCATGAAGGGAGAAGAGAGGTGACTAGGCTCTGAAGAGTCCTTCTCTGCCCTGGAAAGTACATGGCTATCACCTCAGAGAACTTTCCCCAGAACCCATGCCTGCAAGGACACCCTGTGGCACCTGAGACCTTCCCCCAAGACCTGACCTGACTGGCAGCCCAAACATCTCAACTGTCCTGATCCCAGCTCTACTCTGACCCCAGCCACCGGAAACAGAGAAGGTTGCCTCTCGGGGAGATAAGCCCAGTACAGGGCACCCCAGAGGGACTAGAGAAAAGAGCCTCTCCCTTTCTCCTGTCTCCTCAACTCGTGATAAACAGGACTGCCAGAAGGTGAGATATGGAGCACCCCCCACCCATGTCCTTAAAACTCAATTCAGAATTTTACCCAAGGTCGAGTCAAATGAGACTGGGATGATGTCCTAGCAGGAGACCCTGGGTTAGGTTCCCAGGACTGGAACACAAAAGGGTCAGAATGACCAGTAGAGAGTCCATGCCTCCAGGTGGCCCCGAATTCTGTCACTGCCAAGTTCCTGATTCACCAAGGCTCCCTGATCCTATTCTCAAAACCTAATGAGAAACTCCCAGGAACCATAAAGAAACAAGGAAAGACATAACCTCAAGCCCCTGAAAAGTAAATGCTCATTAGTGGTGTTGGGGATGGGAGCCTCAGAGGAAGAGCCAGGGACAGAACAGTGGACAGGGAGGTGCAGTGGGATCTTTCCTCAACGGGAGCCTAAGGACGTCTCAGCTGGCAGGAGAGCCCTAGAAAGGCAAGAATTGCAAAATGGGCCCCCACTCAAGGTGGAGCAGCAGTTTAAGGTGAGACCCTAAAAGTGCAGTTACAAAGTCCAGGCCAGATAGAGGCAGCTGTTCTCTGGGTGTGAGAGGGCAAGGGGCAGGGAGGGAAGGTGGGCCAACTCCATGAGGCACCCTACAACAGATTCCTGACCCCTGGGCATTCAATCCCTCTCTGATTTCAGAGGAAGCTGGCTGACTCCCAGGGCCTCCACTCCTCCAGGACAGTCCACCCTTCCTTTTCTGTTTCTTCCAAAGCCCCAACAGTCTCCCTGGTGTGGCTAAATCAGGCGCCGGGGGCGCCTGGTCCCTGCCCCCCACCCCTGGCCCACCTGGTACAGTTGGCAGCTGTCCTCTCCTGGGCTCGGGATTCTGAGGTGCGCTGTGGCAGCCAGGTAGGCAGCCCTCTGGCCCAGGGCCGGCACTGCCCAAGTCCCTCATTCCAGCCTCTGCTGCTCCCCTGACACCTATGTAGCAGGCTGGGTGCAGGCTGGCTTCGGGTTTCAGCGGGGCCAGGCCTGGCGGGGCGGCCCTGGGAAGGGCACACTCCCACTGCCTCACTTCTTGTTCAAGGTCGGCCAGAAGGGCAGCTGCTGGCCAGGACTCCCTGGTGGCTCCAGAACCGCAGGTAGAACTGCTATCAGCATGTAGACCCACCTCTCTGTACGCCCCAGAAAGGGGGTCACTGCTGGTGACACCATCAGGGGAACAGGAGAGCCCAAAATCTGGGGTTCCTGGGCCTTTCAGGATTAAGGACCCCTGGAGGTGGCTGGCAGGGGCAGGGCCCAACAGAGGCATTCTCTCTTCAGCGCCAACCCCAGCAGGGGCAGGCAAGACCGCTTCAGCCAGTTGCCGGCAACAGCTGGCGCAGACCCGGGCCCAGGCCATGAGGTGGTCACTCCGGCACCAGAGACTCTGAGTGGCCGCCCGCAGACTGGCGGGTCAAGTGGCTAATTGGGGCCTCTGGCTTATGCCGCCCCCTGCAGGTGACCTGGCAGGGCTCCCCTTCATAAAAGCCATTGGCCTGGTGGCACGGGGGAGGGGCCCCCAGAGGACAAATGCATCTTTGCCCCAGGCCTCCAGCTCCACCAAGAAGCTGGCAGGTTCTGTTTTCCCTTCCCAGCAGCCCCTGTACTGCCAGGAGAAAACCAAGTCTCTCTCCAGGGAAAACAGAGCTGGCAGCAGGAGGCCAAAGGCCGCTAGGCCGTTTGACTGAGAAGGAACATGCCCAGCCTCGTCAGGATGCCTTCCCAAGTCAGGATGTCTTCTGACTTGTTGCCAGAGCCCAGGCAGAGCTGCTCTGGCATCCATACTAACCAGGGTAGGGGAGGAAAGTGGTGTTCACTGACCCATCCCCACCAGTTGCTGGGTGCCCTGCCAAGGCATCAACCTCCCGAGCCTCCAGTCTGGGTCCTGTACACACTGATCACCTGAGGAAGGGCCAGACTCGGACAAGAGATCCTCTTTCCAAACATCCCAATCCTTTAAGTACAGGGTGGGAAGGGCAGCTTTGGCAATGACCCCTAAAGATTGCCTGCACAACTTCCTCCACTCTGTTCCCACAGTCACTGTCTGCTCAGGGCCAGGCCCCCAGCTCTCAGTCAGCTCATCTTGCTAGAGGAAAGGCAAATTCTGCTAGTCTTGGCATTCCTGACAAATCAACTCAACCCTGTGCTGGAGCACATGTCTTACACGCAGGAGGCCAGGGTGCAAGATTCACGTGGTCCCCTGGGCACTGCTGGGCGTAACCCCAGAACACAGAGTCAGCTGGGAAGTAGACCTGGAGCACCTCTGGCTATGACTCAAAATACAAAACAAACAAAAATCAGGCTCATAAGCTGCCCCAGCTCACACCTGAGAGCCACTCCCCCCACCCAATAAGCAGTCGCTGGTTCCTCTATGCCTCAGGCCTCAGTCAGAAGACAGGTCCAGTGCCAAGTTCTGTCAAGTATCTATATCGTGGCCTAGCACCCTCTCCCCTCATATTCCGGAGGGTCTGAAAACTTTAGGTTGAAGAATTCTGCAGCTCCGCCTTTGTCTCCCCTAGTCAGTTCCCTTGGAGCCCAACCAAGCATACCCCAGGTATAACCCGCCTGGCCTGGAAGAGAAGGAAATCTTTCCACTGAGGGCACAAAGAAATCAGAAAAAGAAATGTGCAGGGGGCCGGGCGGTGGCGCTGGAGGTAAGGTGCCTGCGCTAACCTAGGATGGATCGCGGTTCGATTCCCCGGTTCCCCATATGGTCCCCCGTGCCTGCCAGGAGGGACTTCTGAGCGCATAGCCAGGAGTAACCCCTGAGCGTCACCGGGTGTGGGCCAAAAACCAAAAAAAAAAAAAAAAAAAGAAATGTGCAGAGAGATAGGAGAGATTAACACAGTGATAGGGCATTTGACTTGCATGCTGCCGACCAAGAACGACCCGGGTTCAATTCTTGGCATCCTATATAGTCCCTGAGAGCAGAACCAGAAATAACTCCAGAGCGCTTGCTGGGTGCGGCACCAAAACCAAAATAAATAAATAAATAAATAAAATTAAAAATAAAAGAAAAAGAAATGTGGGACATCGCAGGAGACCCGTGTGCCTTCCCCACTGACATGCCCTCTCTCAGAAGATTGTGCCAGGGTAGGCCCCGCCAGGGTAGGCCCCGCCCCAGCCAAGGTCTCTGCAGGTGAGGCTGCAGCAGGAAGTATGGGCCCAAGATACACCACCCATCCTGGGAAACAAGAACTTCAAAGGGAAGCCATGGGGGTAAGCAGCCTATGAAAGATCCCAAGGAAGTGAGCCTGTGTGTGCCTCCTTACCCTTCACTCCCCACCCCGGGCAGCAATCTGCACTCTGGGGATGGCTCAGAGTGGCTCAGAGTTCAGGATTCCAATTGGGGAGTCCCCATGGCCCAGTCCACCAGCCTTTCTCCTCCCCTCTAGGCCTCCACTCCAAGGAGCCCTCCCCTAGGCAGAAGAAAACTCAGTACCATGAACCTGAAAAACCTGCTGTTCTCTTAACCCCTAAAAGCAGCTTATTTCCAAGGACTTAACTGACCCTTGCTCCCCAACACCCAAAGGACTGGATCACCTTTTCAAGTGGCCTTACACACTTTCCAGAGATGAGTCCTAAGGCAGAGTCTAGTACAGAACTTGTTGGAGACTGCATGAATGGTCCCCTCTACCCTGGGGTGCACTCAGTCCAAATTCTAGCTTGCAGTATAACTGCCCAGAAACCTAAAAAGCCACGTCTGTCCCCTCACCCCATGCCTCAAATAAACCCAGCTTACCGAAAACCAATAGCAGGGTCCTTCCCTGTCCAAGGCTGTCCCTGGCAGCTCTAGCATGGCTAAGGTGCTTCCCCCAAGCACCCTGGGGTTCCCCTCCAACCTTCTTCCTGCAGGATATTCTCCCTCTAATTCCTTCCCACTCTTAGTTCACAATTCAAACTAATAAACCCTGTCATTGGGTCCTGGCTTCCTCTGGGAAAGGGTGGCACACAGCCTTGGCCATGAACTGGAAATCCAAATGTTCCCCTCAGCAGCAAAAGCACTGTATGACCTTGGGCATGTCAGTCGCTCCATCTCTTCAGGTCTCTTGCTGGAGGGGAATGCAGTCAGCCACGACCTCCTCTTATCAAGCTGCCTCACTGATTCATAGCCACATCAGGGCACGCTGCAGTCATCAGCATTGGTCCTGCTGCCCAGACAACAGCCTTGTCCAAGCTTTCGGCAAGGCCATAGAACCAAATCCCTCTACCAGGTAACCCCTGTTAGGATAAGCGCCAAGTGTGGGGTGTGAATGCCCACCCAACATTGCTTCAGTTCGAGTTTACTAGTCCTCTAGACAGACAAATCCTGCAGAGGGCAATTGGGGGTTTTGCACTCCCCTGCAGAATGACCACATGAGCAGAATCCAGTGCTCCGTGGAAGATTTGGGAATGACAATGGTGGGGCTGAAAGGGGTCTTTCAGTCCCAAAGCCATAAATCTAAGATGCATGGAAGCACCAGAGGGATAAGTAGAGAGATCCCAGGAGAGAGTGTGCTGCAGCAACTCCCAAAGCCAGGCCCAGAGAGGGAAAGCTTGAGGAGCTCCACACCAATCTATGACCTTTGCCTTAAAAACAGCAACTCTGGGCTGACCCACTTTTCGCAATAAGGCGGGTTAATGATCAAGTGCTGGCACAAACACCTCCTCCTTGCCAGAGAGTTTAGCATTGCCCCCCCACCCACCCAGGCACAGGCAGACCCCCAAGTCTAGGGACCGGGCCAACGCCTTGAACGGCAGCGACGAGTCTGGGAGTGCAACAGCCCGTGCACAGAACACACACTCCAGGCCGCTCGCTCCCCACACCAAAACCTTGATCGTCCCAAACTGCACTTGCAAGACGGACTGCAGCCCCGTGCAAGCAAGGGAACGCTGGCGATCCCACAACACGAGGCCAGCGGGAAGCAGCAAGTGTCGGTGACCTCGGACCCGGAGAGGCTTCCGAGCCCGGGGGAGCGCGGAGGGGGTGGGGCCGCCGTCCACGACGGCCTGGCACCCCAAGACCGTGTGTGCACGCGCGGGTCCCCACGGCCCGGCGCACGCGTGCACGGCGGGCCACCCGCTGCCACCGCCGTGCCCGGGCCCGCACGTGCCAAGCCGGCCGGGGGCGACAATGAAGGTGACCTTCAGGGCAGGGGCGGCCTGGTGGGTGGAGGGCTCCGCCCGGCCCGGCCCGGAGAGGGGAGGAGAGGAGAGCGGAGGAGCGGCGTCCCCGAGCAGCCAGCCCAGACCCGCCCGCCCGCCCGCCGCTCGGCCCGGGCACAGCCCTCCTGCGCTCCCGGCCCGCTCGCTCGCTCACCGGCCGCGCCGGGCCGCCCTTTGCCACCGGCCTGCGAGCCGGGCTCCCGCGCGCTGTCGGCCGGGGCGGCCGCCGGCAACTCGTCCGTCTTGATGACCATGGCGGCGGGAGCGGACGTCTGGCTCCGGCTGTCCGCGCCGCCCGCCTGGCCGCCCGCCGCGCCACTAGCCCGCCGAGTGCCCTGCGCGCCGCGGCCGCTGCGGGAAGGACGGAGTCACCGGCCCACGTGGTGCGCGCCGCGACCTTTGACCCCGCCCCGCCCTCGCGCCGGCCCGGCCCACGGAAGCCGGGACGGACAAAACGCGCCGCGCTTCGCCCGCCGTCGTCCGCTTCCACCGGGTGGCTTTTCCGAACGCCTTAAAGGGACCGCGTCCTGACTCAGGGAAAAAAAAAAAAAGAAAAGAGCGAGCGGAGCTTCGGGCCCCCTGGAGAGGGCGGGGCTCCGAAGCCACGTCCTTTGCTGTGTGTGTGTGCCGTGGGCCGCCCTCCGGCGGGCGCCTTGACCTTGGGTGGAGACTCGTCTAGGACGGGACACAGGCCTAGTTGGCCGTCCCCTCCCCCGTGGCCCTCCGCTTCCTTCCCGGTGCGGATCTCTGCCACTGGGCCACGCGGCCTCTCTGCTCCGCGTGGTTAGCCCGACCCGCCGCGCGCTGCTCACCAGCTTTCCCGCCGAAATGTGGGTGGGGCCGGGTGTGTCTGAGAAAAGGGACTGCCCAAGGCGCGGTCCCTCGTGGGCTGTCTTGGTAGGGAGCGTGTAGGAGTGAAGGATCTGAATGCACGCCCTCCCCACAAATGTTGTGCTGCGTCCCCAAGGGCCTCAGCAGCATCCCCTCAATAGGTGGGGCCTCACCTTCATGCCGGTTGCTGCCTGGTCTGCATTTTGCTGTGGGGGAAACTCGAGGTCACACAAGCAGGAAATGAGCTGAGCCAGACTCAAACCTCAATTTGGTCCATTTATAGCAGTTCTTTTCTTTCTCCTTCTCAGATATTTAGGGCTTGGTTAGGACAGAAGTGAAGTAAGAGAATGTAGCCCCAGTGCTATTTTACTAGGTCTTTCTAGGCAACTGAGGTATTCTAGGTAGAAAGAGTGGGGAAAGATTCTTCCATGCACGGATCCAGGAAGACATTTAAGCATTTAAGGCGTTTTTTTTCTTGCCATGGGGGAGGGACACATCCCAACTACGGTGCTGGGAGACCACAGGAAGCCCTGGATCAAGGCTCAACAATGCCAAGCTTCAACTCCTTGAGTTATCTATCTCCCAGACCGGGCATCTTCCTAACTTTTACGAGGATCTAAAGGGGCCAGGGAAGCTGAAGCAGTAGACTGCTTGGGGCAAGCCCCAGTCCCCTAAATTAAATTACAAAAGAAATGAACTTTGTCCTGTGGTACCGGTGATGAGAAGCTGAGCCAGTGAGAGGCTTTGAACACTTCAAGTACTCCATGGAAGAAGTGAGAAATGCTGAGGGCCCGGAGAGATAGCACAGCGGCCTTAGCCTTGCAAGCAGCTGATCCAGGACCAAAGGTGGTTGGTTCGGTGTCCCATACGGTTCCCGGTGCCTGCCAGGAGCTATTTCTGAGCAGACAGCCAGGAGTAACCCCTGAGCACCGCTGGGTGTGCCCCCCCCCCAAAAAAAAAGAAGTGAGAAATGCTGTGACTGGTGTGTGGGGATGAAAGAGTCAATGGCACAAGCCGACTGGAAGTCAAAATATGATTATCAGAACACAAAGAAGGCAAGCATTCTGGTATGCACTAACCTAACCCTGGATTGGCTTAGAAATCTCCATACCCCTGGGGCAGGAGAGATAGCATGGAGGTAAGGCATTTGCCTTGCATGCAGAAGGACAGTGGTTCTAATCCTGGCATCCCATATGGTCCCCCAAGCCTACCAGGGGCGATTTCTGAGCATAGAACCAGGAGTGGCCCCTGAGCACTGTTGGTGAGACCCAAAAACCAAAAAAAGAAAGAAATCTTCATACATACCCCAATCTCAACCTCTTTCTTTTT
>PVKC010012071.1:0-24096 GCA_004027635.1 Crocidura indochinensis
GGCCCCAGATATTTTTCTTGATAAGTTCTACTATCTTAGATATTAGCCCCTTATAAGGTGAGTATTATGTGAATAGATTTTTTAAGAACAAATCTATCTTACCGATAACCTCTGATTTCTTCTAGTTCTTTATTTTTACTTAACTAAAATTTGAATCCATCTTCGCTAAAGTAAGTGTATCTATTGATGTTTTCACATTCATTCTCATAAAATCATACATACATAATAAAGATTATGTTTCTGCTTGTAAGAGTCTTTTTGCAGTTAATCATTAATATGGCAAACCATTTCAAGTGGATACTCCAGGGTAATGTTTCACTATGAAATTTTGCTAAGATTTGCCCATTAGTTTCTATACAGCAGTAGAATCAAACTGTATTTTTTTTAACTTCTGCTATGTTCTATATGGAAGTTTTCATTTTGACACCATTATCATCTCACTTGGGTTTCTCTGTCTGGTGCTGTTTGGGCTCAGTATCTTTTCTTCATTCTGAGTTTTAAATTTGCCCTTGGCAGTGAGCTGTCTTTATTTTATGACATGCTGATCTATGAGCTATGTCTCTCCTTTGTCTGTTGCTGTAAACAAACCTGAGATGACTGGGAGTATTTCTCCAGTGAATCAGTAGTCTGTTTAACATTCTATAGTTTCAAGCATGACAGTCTAAGAGACTCATAAATACCCTGACTGTCTCGCCCCATCTCTGACTTTCAGGAAATCATAGTTAACTTTCATACTTGGGAATGAGAATTTAGAAGTCTTCTGAGAACCCTGAAAACAATTTTATTGAAAGATAGGGGAATTCTTTGTATTATCATGCCATGGAAGTGAAGAATTTCTGTGTGTTTTCTACTCCTTTGGTTTTTTCTTGACCTTGATCTTATATGAGATTTCATTTCTTCTGTTTTGCCACAGCATATGGTAAATGGTGAGGAATAAGTGATTCCCATATAAGTTGTGAGGAATGACAGGACAAACATATCATCCAGAGGTAAGGACATTTTTTAGTGTAATGATTGATTTTCTATAAGCCAACTCTTTCCCTCTGCTGTTTTTCTCTTATTACCAATGACAAGGAACTGACAAAGAGTTCGTCTCTTCAGAGATATAAAATAGAGTTTTCTGTCTTCCAATACTTGATTAAAAACCTACCAACTGCTTTCACTTGAATAATTCTCTGTGTAGAAGGAAAATCATGTGATCTCTTTTTTTCAAAACTGATCCAATTTAAGGTAACCTTACCCACTATTACAGTTTCTCTTTATTAATAGCCTTCTCACTGGCTGAAATCAAATTTATATGGATTTATTCCACTAAAACAAGTGTTATGTCTTTGCCATATTTTCGTTACTTGGAGTAATATCAGACATCCATGCTAAATCTTTCAAACTTTCTAATATCTATACTTATATCTATGTATTTGTATATTTTCTTTATATTGTTGTGGATCAATATAACTTACATTTTTTCTCATATTGTTACAAGCCATGGTGTTTTTCTCATAGTGTTACAAGCCATTTCAAATCATTGTTCATATTAAGATCAATTACAGAATTGTAAATATGGTTTGCATTCTAAAATAATATTATGTTATATTTTAAAATGAAAAGGGAGATAGAGACTGAGTATTGATGAGCATTTTAACGTGTATAACTTTATACTGGACCCATGAGACTAACTAATGAATCATAAGTTATCTTGCTTTTGAGTGTTGCAGTGAAAGGCCTCAGCACCCTTGCATCTCTTGGTGTGGTGTGGCATCTGTGAAATAAATGTCATCACAGCATAATTTTAGTTAAATATATTATAAAAGCATGGGTAGTTGCAATTCTGACCAATCATCAGTTGAGTAGATCTATGCATGCGTTGTGAATTACAAACGGGGTTGATATTTAATGAAGACCATTAGTTTTTTTATAATTTATGATGGTTAATTCTATTCTTTAGGTCCCACTTTTCTAGTTCGCAAATTAGATATCATAATAATGGTTTTTATGTGTATTGTGGGCTTATTATATGCTTGAAAGCGTATCTTATTTAAACCCCAATCCACAAAGCCCATATGAAAAGTAATATTTCTAATTTACAGATGAAGAAATGGAGGCCAGACAAATTAAGTAATTTGTCCAAATGATATAGCAAAGCAACTGTTAGGCCTGACATTCCAATCCCAGAAGACTCCTCTGCATCTTTGCCATGATAACAACATCGAAATGTTCCTTGTTCATCATAGTAGCAGTTTGGTATGAGTAAAGGGCAGTGTAGATGACTATTATCATTGAAGGCCTAACATCTGGTAAGCACTTATAAAATATAGTTATTTTTTATTATTTCAGAAATTATATTACTTTGCTTTGAGGGGTTCAGATAGTATAGGGCAGAACAGCTAATTCCTCTTTTAATATATTATACTTTGACTTCACATTTACTTTAAATCATAGTTATAAAAAAGTAAAACCAATAAATCAGTCATTTTTGGTTACCACTGAAAATTGGTAGCTTGGAATGCTAATCTTGTTTTCAACAAAGAGTAGCTTATTAAAGGTATACTTACCTTCCTTCTTTCCCCCTTTCTTTCCATCTTTTTTCCACTGTTTCTTCATTCCTTCCCCATTATCACCTCCATTATGCTCTTCTTTTCGTTTATTATGTTCAGCATGTAAAGCATAGACTTGCAGCAACATACACTAATTTTGATATTGAAATATAGGACAGTAGAATAAAGTAAAATTAATGATAAAATTGTAATCAATAAATATATAATGTGATTTGCACTTTGATCACATGCAGCCTGTATGCATTTCAGGACAGAAGTCACTATATCATAATCAACTATATGATCATACCTTTGTGAATTGATATGGAGTCCTGATGCCCAGGATGAAGGATAAAGCAAATCCCTAATTAGAAGAATGTTACTTTTTAATTAAAAGTTAACATAGCTCTCTGTACAATTTAAGAATAAAAAATATGGCTGATTCTGGAAAGATATCCACATATTTGTACAGTGTTCAATGCAGCACTATTCACAGTTGCCAACTACATAAAAAACAACCCTTGTGTCCAAGAATACACAAGTGGATAAAGAATTTGTGGTATATCTACACAATGGAATACTATTCCACCACAAGAAAAAATTTAATTATGCAATTTACTATTATGTGAACAGAGTTGGGAGGCATCATGCTGAGTGAAGTCACAAAAAGGTAAAGGGACAAATGCAAATTGATCTATCTATTTCATATATGGGGTATAAAGAAAGCGTAAGGAAATACCAAGCGCCCCAAAATATCGAAAACTGAAAGCTATATTTTAGAACTGAGATAATTATGAAGGGGTGGGGGATCAAGGAGGCTTATGGGGAGGGAACACTTTAGTAAAGAGTAAAGTATTAGAAAACTACATGTTTGCAAGTCTATCATTAAAAGTGTTTTATACTATGGTACTTAAGATTAATTTTTGTGCCACATCTAGTGATGCTCAGGGGTGACTTTGGTTCTGCACTCATGAATCATTCCTGGGGGTACTCGGGGACCCATATGATATGCTGGAGGTTGAATTGAGTTCAGATATGTCCATGGCAAGCACCCTAACTGCTGTGCTATCTATCACTCTATCTGCTGATTTATTTTTAGTTAAATGCATGATTATTGGGATATGGCATGACAGTTCCCTTACTAATATAGAATATCATATTATGTGACGTGAATCAGGAGAAGGACAGCTACTGGATGATCTCACTTCTCTGTGGTGTTTTAAAGAATGACAGAAAGAAATGAAAGTTAGCAAATAGGGCATAATTTGTTTACCCCTAGTCTTAGATTATCAGAATGAAAAGGACAAAGAAAGAAAGAAATTGAGAGGGAGTAAGAAGAAATGAGTTGGGTCAGGGCTTCTTGCATACTTGTGGTATAGAGAAAGGTAGGGTATGTGTATATATCTAAGCCACAATGCTGACACTACTGTACATATGGAATCTAAACTAGGCAACCAAATTTAAATTTATGCTTATCAAGAGGGCAGGGTAAGGCATGTTAAGGAATCTAGGGACTTCTTTGGAGGGAAACTGAGACTGATGCTAGGATTCCAGTGAACATTATACATCTGAAACTTCACAATTGGTGAGTTGAACATTGGTGAGTGAAAGTTAATATTGCTGCTCATATTTCAATAAAAATGTACATCTAAAATGTGATGATAAATAATATGTAAATTACAGTACCTTAATATTAAAATAATTTGAAATAAAAAGTAACTATGAAATTTATCTCTTGGTAGAAGAGATAAATGGATGATTCATAGTACACAATACTGTTTCTTAATTGTCTCAGAAATTACTTTAGAACTCCCTGGTGTAATCAACAATGGCAAACCTAGATTTTATAGTGATCTTCATCATAAAAACACCTTATAGAAAGGTTGGAAAGAAGCGACCAGATTTTATTTTCTGATTCTTATGAACCAGTTGGGTAATTGAGCCAAGACTTATTATAATATATCAAACTTAACTGATGCAGTTAATTAAGTTCGTGTCTTGTAAATCTTCAAAACCCAATGATAATATTATAAATATTGGCTACAATATTTCCTAGATTAAATGTTGGCAGAAGATAATTTCATTTTATGTAATGTTAATACTAACATTGTTGCATAAGGGATTCTAGCAACACTGTCCATTTGCATGTTAAATTGTGCCTTGGCTAATTTGTAAATTAGGTTTGAGTTTTTTGGGAATAATTTTGGTTGACATGAAATTATTAAAAAAGCAATTTTGGGGCTGGAGTGTTAGAATAGTGGTAGAGTATAGCATATATAGACATAGCACAGAGGATAGGATATGTGCCTTGCATGTGGCTGATTCAGGACAGATGTGGTTTTCATCTCTGGCATCTCATATGGTCCCCCAAGCCGGTGACTATTTTTCAGTGCGGTGACAGGAGTAACCCCTGAGTGCTACCAAATGTGCCCCCAAAATACCTCCCCAAAAAGCATTCTTGAAAACTTTATGTTAATTATATATTAAGTGGTATTAATTCAGTTTTATTATCCATCAAAAAATTTCTTAAAAACCCACCAAATTTGTATTTGAATAGTCTCCAAATTGAGGTCAAGAGAAGGAACATCATGGATATTCTGTGCAATTTCGAATACTCATAGGCTTTGTCTTTGAACTATTACCTAGTTATTGAAAGAAAGCATTTCTAAACATAGCACAAAAAGAAATGTTACATATTTGGATCAGAATTCTTTTTTATTTAAAACAATTACAGTGCATTTTTAACTCATAAGAATGATAATTCAACGAGCGAAAATTTTATCACATTTATATTTAGAGGGGTGGTGGGATACTCCTAACAGTGCCTAGGGTATACTCTTAGTTCAGTTCTCGGAGATTTCTCTTAATGGACTATATGTTGTGCCAGGGATTGAACTCCAGTTTCTCCTAATTGCTGTACTATTTGTCCTGTTCTTGAGTTGATTTTTGAGTTGTGTAATATACCCTAACTTTATGATGTATTTTTAACTTTTAAAAATAAAATAAAGACTAAAAAGATATTCCAGTGGGTAGGGCACTTGCGTTGCATGAAGCTGACCTCGTTCAATTACCAGAATCACACATGGTTCCCTGAGTAACTCCAGAAGTAATTCCTGAATGTAGAATCAGAAGATTATTACCAGATGTTGTCCCCAAATGCAATAAAACTAAAAAACAGGGTCCTGTGAGATGGCACTAGAGGTAAGGTGTCTGCCTTGCAAGCACTAGTCAAAGAAGGACTACAGCTCGATCCCCCAGCATCCCATATGGTCCCCCCAAGCCAGGGACAATTTCTGAGCGTTTAGCCAGGAGTAACCCCTGAGCATCAAATGGGTGTGGCCCAAAAACCAAAACAAAGCAAAAAAAAAATAAACATTTTATTTAGGTCTTACCTGTCTAACCTGGTATAGCAGAATAGAGATTATGCCTAGGTTTAATCTCCCAACCCATTTGCACCAAAACTGCTCTTTGAGTACAGAATATAAACAAGGAAAATTCAAATGTTATAAGCTTAGTATTTCTAACCACTATTGGGTTTTCATAGAAAGTTTCTCTTTTCCCCCTTGTGCATGGGAAATTTCTAGCAGAGTAGTATTAAATTTTCATTAGAAGTGCAAGACTAACATTTTTCTTTCTTAAATTATCATTAATTTTGTTTGGGCCAACATCCGGTAGTATTGTTGCTCCTGTATCTGTGCTCACAAATTGCTTCTGGCAGGATCCGAAAGGTATGGGATACCAGGGATTGATCCTGGTTCAGCCTCAAGTAAGGCATATACCATACCCTCTGTGCTATGACTAACTTACTTTTAAACAAAAATTTTCTTCAAGGATCTTAAGCAGTATGGTTTCTTTCCCTGATAAAGAATAGCAACAAAGAAACAAATACTAATAATCAAAAACTATGCAAATGAATCAGGATGGCGTTTGTAAAAAAATTAATACATGGAATATTTAGTAATTACAAATGCTGAGCCATAAATAGATTCCCTTCTCGGGTTAACCCTGCTTGCCTTAACTTTTAGTAACGATTGTGTTGACATCTCGGAGAACTGTTTAGAGAGCTGACATTCTTAGAAGGCATAACATCACCTGTAACCTTTATAAAAAGCTGTTTTTGTGAAAGCCCTAAAGGCAAGTGGTCAGACTGGCATTTGTATAGTGCAGTGGGAGGTATTAAACTAGCATGTGGAACACTTCTGAGCAATTTTTGTGCCATAGAAAGTCTGGATTTTGGGGAAAAAATCTGTTAGTAGTGATTTGTCAACACTTAGGCAAATGGAATCATTTCAGACACTTTTTCCCTCCTCATATCAAAAAGTGCTAAACCCAAAGAGAATAATAAATCCTATTTGAATCTTTTATCTGGATATATATGTCTCTGAATATATTATTTTTAAAGCTAGCATTTATTTCTCCATTCTCCACAGAATGAAAAGTCCAATTTTAGAACTTTGCAAATTTTTTTCAATGACTTTCTTTGGTGGAACAATTACGGGTGAAACATATTTGTAATAAATCTGTCAACCATAGTTCAATTCAAAAATGTATCATGGGGAAGTTAGATTTTAAGTTGGATAACCTGGTATATTTTTTGAGAAACAGTGAAGGAGGAGCTTAGGGAATTAAATAGAATTAAAAAACAAAACTCAGAGAAGTTTGATTCCAACTTTTTATAGCTGTAAACAAAATTTTAAGGGACTTTTAAATTGTCTCTACTTTTTAGAACTACTTGTCTACTTTTTTTCCTCAAGGTTTGAAACAATAGTATTAGTGCATATTGGAGTACTAGCATAACAAATATGGACCCTAAATTATATTATGATCTTACCATCAGTGGGACATACTAGAGCAGCGTGATTCTGACCTCTTTTCTGGGTCTATGCACTATATAAATGATGTCATTCTCTTGCCACAATCCAAAAGACATCAATTTTATTTATCCAAGTTCTGAATAAATACTGGTTATTTGCAAAACTCTCTAGTTTGTATATCAGATATGTTACCTTATTGCAGCAGTTTCCATTCTTGCTCACAGATTTTAGTAGCTGAATGTGTTGATCTGCAATGTTTGTCTTGTTTAATGGCTTTATCCCTATGAGAGTTTATAATGAAGACCGCTGGGATAGTATATCTGAGGTTTTGATTTTCTCACAATCAGCAGTTTGTTTTCTAATAGGAAAGCAGTCTACTTGTCACCTTATTTTACTTAAACATATAAAATAAACTTTATCAAGCTTCTGTACCAATACATTCAGACTCAATAATTATGAGGAGGTTTAGAACAAGAAGGAATGTGGAGTTAAGGTTGAAATCATAATTAAGTTGATATATAATAGGGTTTACTTTTGGAATTATTTTTCGTTGTTCTCTCCCTTTTCTTTCTCACCAGTTCCTCCATTCCTCCTCAATATGGTGCCAGGTACCACATTCTATGCCTAGAATTATGGAATCTCTTAAAGTAACCTTCTTTTTGTATTATTCACGATGAAATTTCCTAATTACATTTCAATTTTCTATGAATGTGAAATGTCTTATTCTTTTATATTGAGTCCCTCTTATAATAGTTTTTAATGCATACTCGACATTCAATTGCCAAAGTAAAAGTATGATTTTGTATTAATTCTAAAGATGAACAAAATTGTAGTATAAACAGTGAAGTAAGGTATTGGACTTGCTGAGTTCAAAAATCATGATATTATATAATTAATTATAATGACTTCATGCCTTTTAAAGTAGCCAAACAACAGGCATGCCAGGCAATAATAACCCTACATAAAGATTTCCCGAGATGAAGAGTCTGTCTTTGGAGAATAAATTTAATTACTGATTCTTCTTACCTCTTTGATCAGTATAAACCTCTAAGTCATATATAATTTATTATGGAGATATATGTTCTGGGACGTTTTCCAGATTCATCTTAAAAAATTGAATTTCCTAGTATGTGATTCCTTAGGTCATCTTTTTACATTGAAAAGATCCATAAAACCATATTAATTCTGAAATATAGAATACTAATTCCTTTATATTGAAATCTTTTAGGAATTACATTGGAAATTTCTTATAAATGAAAGGCATAAAATGTTGCCTTTTGTATTTTCACCTAACATTTTGATAAAGTAAATTTATATATTACATCTGAGTTCATATTTTAATTTTATATTGGTTTATTTACTAACAGTAAAAAAAGGTTTTCAAATGTTAATTATTGTTCTTTATTTTCAGAAATTATTGTTCAACAGAAAAATAAACCATTCCATATACAGAAGAAACTCTCTATTTTCTCAAGCTGGGAATTATGAAATATTATTTCATTATTAAATAACAATGACAAATCAAATCCTTATAGTTTTCTTGGCAGAAGAAAACAATTGGTGTTGGAACTTGATCATTGAGTCCCCTTTCAAAGGTAATATTACTAAACAAAGATCCAAAAGTAACTTTTACTTAAAATGTATTATCTCTGTTTTCCCTACGAGCTGGGTGCACTCCCCTTTATAAAATACACACACATACATGACCTTAGAAAATATATATTGATCTTAAGACAAAATCTTAATTTGCTAAGTCACTTTTCTTGTATAGTTCATTATGACCAATCTGTGTGAAAAAAAAAGACAAATGATTTTCATGATTGACTGTGAAATATCTATGTCACTTTTACCCCCTTTGGACATTAAAATAAGATCATATTCAATAAATGCACACTTGGCTTGATCTGTGTGGATGTTTCTTGTTCTAGATATCAATAATTTGAGTGTGCAACCTACTCTTTCTGGTATATTTAGATATATGTGTTCTCTTAGAAAATGATTTTTTAATTTGTTTTTTTTTTCTTTTACAGTCTCTTACAGTTTTGTGCAATTTAACATTACACTTCCAGCCATTTCATTTTGTATCATACCTGCTAACATTAAAATATTTTAATAATAAATGAAACTAGCATACAAAAATACAAGTTTAAGTACACAAATTTCATAGTTAGAAAAAGATCCTGAATAATGTACCTAGTTTGTGTGTCTGTGTATACATTTGGATGTGCCTAGAGATAAATGATGTTAACATCTGTTGATTCTTGATGAGTTAGAAGAAAGATAGGTATTAATTACAGAATTGAGCTTCTCTTCATTCTTGATATCCTTGAGTGAGAACCTGCATTACTTTCCTAGCATGAACTCTACTTGTATCTCTCATGCCTCAAGAAAGAGAAGCTTTAGAACTAAACTTTGCAAGAAACCTAATATAAGAGATGAAAGATAGATTGGAACAGAAAAGAAGCATGATTATACCACAAAAAACACCAGTAAGCAAGTAACACATATATGAGCATGCATGTATATGTTTGCATGTAACCAGACTTATCTTTATTCTCTCTTTATTCTTATCTTTATTATTCTGATCTCATGTTAAAACTGCTTTGAGGAAAAGTATTGGGCCAATAATGCTCAAATGCTGTATAGATATTCACAACAGTCTGCAACCTCAATGTTGATCTATTCTGCCTAGAGGTTTATTTCTTCTGTGACTTCTTTTCAGGACAAAGAAGTAGATACTTAACTGAGTAGATAAGACCAGTATGAGGCAAGTACTAGGAGAAGATGCATTAAGAGCGTTACTTTGAGAATGATGTACTTCATTTCCATTTCAAAATATTTTTGAGCATTCTGCAGTTTTGGTCAGTGTATAGTTTAATATTTGAAAGTACAAAGTGTTACATTTAGGTGTAAATTGCATGCTCAACACTTCATGAATTTTTGGCTGGTGCAACAGTACTGACAGCATTTTGGAAAGCTCATGTGTAGAAAAGCTGGTGTGTAGTCATAGGCAAGGAATGTGTTTCTTAAGACCTAGGATGATGAGAAATTCTGAGGGAAGAATAATTTCTCAAAAGAATAAGTGAAAAGAGCTGTGACACCTTTGAATACAAAATATTTCACTTTCCAACATGTTTTAAAATATTTTTTACTTTTTTGAAAAAAAAATTTTAACTATTCACAGGATAGATCGTTCAAATGTCTAGAATCCAAGCACTTTCCTTGCATGTGGAGTCCCTAAATTCAATTCCTAGTAGAGTGTTCTACCTCATCCACACCTCTCCACCCAGAATATCATGAATATTTTTCTAGTACAGTGTTGTGCCTCATCAACACCTCTCCACCCAAAATGTCATAAATATTTTTCTAGCATTATTTTTCTGGGTTCAATGGCTGAACTTTCAGACTTAGTACAATATGGTTGACTATAACCAGAGGTCCCAACCCCACTGAACTCTCTTTGAGGACACTTTACCCAGAAAGAAACCAAACCAAATAAAATAAAACATTCAATTAATGACTAATAATTACATCATGGAAATAACAGTCGTTCATTAATTGTATTGGTCAGTATTTATTTGAAGGACAATATTCAGAGTGATTTTATTAAGGTGATCATAACAAATAACTAATGACTACATTTTGGAACAAGATTACTATGGTATTGTAATGATAGTTAAGTAAACATAATGTAAGAAACGTAGTACTGGTTAGATATAACAAAATATTTTCTTCCTTATGGATGAGATAGTGGATCAAAGAAATATAGTGGAGATTGAGATGTGGAGGTTGATAGTGCAACTCATTGGATGACAAGAAATCAATGTGCTGCTTGACTAATAAATTTATTGGTTATCTACCATTTCAAGAACTTGCCTCAAAAACACTGAAGGTGTTGAGGAAAGCAGTTCACAAGAAATCTTTCTACAAAGTGCATAATTCATACTTTTTGCTATGAAACTGCCTTAAGTTGGTGCCTGAAAAAGCTGCAAACCCTGGATACAGTGAATACTATACAATCATCAGAACTAGGATAAAAAAAAAACATTCTCATGCAATGTCTTTTTATTACACTCTAGACAGAGTTCAATATCATGACAGCTAACATTGGGGAAAATATTTAAAGAATGGTTCTCATTGTTTTATACAATAGGTAAAGAATAATTATTGGATCAATAGGTATTAAGTAGATAAAGTCCTAGCCTATATCAATCTTTTATTTCCTATAAATTTACCACTCTGTGATTTACTTTTAGTTTTCTTTTTTCTAGAACTACAATTTTGATCACTTCATCATTTGAAAAATGGTCATGAAAAGACAAAAATAACACTAGAGATAATAATAAAATAGTAAGTATGATATATACGTCATATACACTTCAAATTGCAAACTGTGTAGAATGCATTGTTAAGGTAAAGAGATATATATTAATTCAAATAAACTTAAAATTTCTACATCTCATCTAACAAATTAAGTTATTTTTGATATGTTCAAGTATTAATGATACAATGATTTACGAGAATAAGCATGTTTTTGTCACATGGTTTCAATCTTTGTTAGTTTCTATAAACTACCTTATAAACAACTTTTGTTTTTCTACTACAAGTTCAAATCATCATCTGACTCTTGTTTTGATAGAACAGGAAAGAAAGTACTTAAACAGTAATCACTCTGCATCTTTTCTACTTCAAGATAAAAAATATTGTACAATATTTCCAGTGATGACTTGGAAAACACACAGAAATTATTCAACCTCTTGTATTCAAACTCTTTCACTTGTCAAGTTAGAAATAATAAGTTATTAGTAACTATGTACTTGGGAATACATATGTAAATAAGAATATTGAAGTATAATATACTTGCAAAGAATTTGTTAGCTTCTGAAACACTTTACCTTTAGAATTTTACATTATTTTTAAAGAATAGTCCAAGCTTCTGGGCCTAGAGCCCAGCACTCTATAACCAACATCGAATTTGAATTAGTCATTGCAAAACTCTGTATATCACTTAACCCTACTCTTTAGCTGCTCAACCTCCGTAGAAGAGGCACAATGTTCATTGATTATGCTGAAACAAATATAATTATGTTTTTAAATGCTGTTCAGCTCAGAGAAGTAGCTTAGGTTATATTTTATTTTTCTTCAGGTTGATATTTTTAAATCATGAAACAGAAGAAAAACACTTTGTGAGATGGGTACTTGTCAACATTCCTGGCTTATGAAGACAATGATTTCATGTAAAAGAGAGCCAGGTATGCCTTTGGGCTTTATATTAATTTGTGAAACATTCCTTTCATTATGTTTCGTGTTCAAAAATTATGCACATTTGAATCAAAGCCCAATGACAGTGTCTAGTAACTGAAAAATATTTATTTCTCCTTGGAAATCTTACCTGCTTAATTATCCAATCTTTTGGGAACACAGCCAAAGCCTAGAGTAAGTCTTTTGTTGTGGGAAGAAAAGAGGAAAATAATTTGATGCTGAAGGGAAGCATGTCTCTAATTCTTATGGACCACCTTGTCATCTTTTGAGTTGTTCTTCTAGGCTGTCACTGTTTTTTTTTTTTAATGTGTCATGGAGTTCATATCATAGATCATCCCAAGATAAAGAACTCTCTTCTTTTCCTGCCCTTCTATTTTCATCTGAGCTCACATGTTCATCTCAAACTTGCTCTGGCATGTTCATATTCTGGGTGTAATGGAGTGAAGTTAATATAAGACAGTTAACCCCTAATTACTCAAGGGCTAATTATCCAGTCTATTGATTGCAGAGTCCAGCCTCTGTTTTTCTTGCCCTTTAAAGGGTGGTTGACTGCCCATTAGCACTTAAAGCAGACAAGAGTAGGAGGTGAAGAGGGAAAGTGATAAAATCTAAATCTATCTATTTCACAGTAGCTTATTAGCAGTAGTTAAGGGCTTAGGTGAATGACAAAAATGTGGTTTGGGGACACCTGTATCTTTAATTTAGTCTTTTCCTTGTTATCTTTTACCACGGATAATTGAGTTGGTTTCATTATTTTCCTATAGCTAATTCTGAGAAGTTGGGCTTTTTAATTACTCAAAGCAGTGACTTAATTGGTACTTAAGGTATTTGAGGGATTTATGATTAAGGTATATGAATTTATTTTTAAATTAGGAAAATGAGACAAAATATTTAAACTTAAATAGGGTAGTTGGAAGAACTATGTGCACCAATAATTTTGTTTCTAAATTCACACATACATCAGTGTGATTGACTGTAATTCTAATTATGATTCATATTGTTCAGTATCTATCTAAGTAGAATATAAAGTTATAAAATATGGACATGAAGAATTGTAACTTAGGTTATCTTGAACTTTGTGTTTCAATTGTAATACTTCACCAAATTGTGTTGATAATATCTATATAAACTTATCAGAATGTAAAAATATAGAAAACAATGAAAGGCCATTTAAGTTGTAGCAATAAGAATGGCAGTGATATTAATTTATTAATTATATATCTCTGAGTTATTCATAATATTTCAAGGAGAATAAATGAAAATGTATTTGCATATGCTGTAATTAATTAAAATATTTGTATATATTAAATTTTTTGGTTTTGGGACCACACACAATGACTCTCAGGGTTTACTCCTGGATATGCGCTCAGAAATCGCTCCTGGCTTGGAAGAACATACGGGACCCTAGGGACTGAACCAAGGTCCACCCTGAATCAGACGAAGAAAAGGCAAACACCCAACCACTGTGCTATTGCTTTGACTTCATGTATGTGATAATTTAATGTATGTTTTTATGAGAATTTTTTGCCCAAGTTTCACGTTCTATGACTACAATAACACTGATATAAAGAACATAAATGTTTTCTCAATTTCACCTAATTTGAAGGAAAATTTGTAACTCTAAGCCAAACTTTTCACATAATTATACTGATGTTACATCATCAGTGATTTAACTATGAGAGTCATTAAGACTACTCTGTTTCTTCTACCTCACATACCTACTTAGTTCTTATTGAATGTGTTCTTAAGTTCCCAATGGAAAAGGGACAATATCTTTTAAGAAATTATGGGAATAGATTTCTGGGTATTAATAGTCAAGCACAATGCAGTGCAATACTATAGGTGGGAATGTTGTTGGGATCAACCACTTTGGGAAATGGCATGGAGAGTTCTCAATACACTCAAAGTTGAATTATTATATGACTTAACAATTCCACTTTTTAATATTTACCCCCCAAACTTAAAAATATTCATCAGGGGGTTAGGGTTGGGGTATAAAAACATTCATTTAGAAGAATGTATACACACCAATATTCATTGCTACAACTAGTATAATAGATAAGATTTGAAACTAAGCTAGGTGTCCAACAACAATCCATAAATGGATTATGAAGATCTGGTATATACACAAAATAAATACTTTGCAGCTTCAAGGAATAAGGAAGTTTCTGCAATCTGGTTGGAACTAGAAAACATCATGTTGAGTAAAGTGAGCCAGAAAAAAAATATATGATCTCAGATATCTGTGGTATATTGAATAACTGAATAAGGAAATGCAATGCAGTAAAGGGGGTGAGGGGTTGGGGAATGCCAATATCAACCTTGATCCCAGAGATTGGGGAGAAGTACAGAGAAGGAAAGTAATCAAGATAGGACAAAAATGTTAAGAAAGAGATGTAAGGGGCCCGGAGAGATAGCACAGCGGTGTTTGCCTTGCAAGCAGCCGATCCAGAACCTAAGGTGGTTGGTTCGAATCCCGGTGCCCCATATGTTCCCCCATGCCTGCCAGGAGCGATTTCTGAGCAGATAGCCAGGAGTAACCACTGAGCATCACCAGGAGTGGAAAAAAAAGAAAAAAAAAGAAAGAGATGTAAGATGTGTGTAAATTCAATTGTAATGGTGATTTGGAATAGTGATATAGCCCTACACTAAGTGCAGACTAACAACTATGAAAACATGAAATCAAATCTGTAAGCACCATGTGTTTATATATGTTTGCCAAGGTACAGACAGGGTATGGGAAAGGGAAATGGCAGAGTATGGGAGCACTGATGGCAGTTGACATTGGTGGTGGGATTGGTGTTTAAATATTATATGCCAAAAAACAGCTATCAATAACCATGGTTCTTTCATTCAACAAAAGTGAATTTAAATACAGTGAAAGAATATTGGAAATGTTGTGGTCATTTTCCAAAGCCAATCTTTTAAAAAATAGATATGACTTTTATACAACTTCTTTTTACTACTCTCTAGATGTAGAAGTTCTTACAAAGACCTAGGAAATAATACCTATAACATCTTGTGCCCTTAAATTGAGACACAGTAAATGAACTTTCTGAGCTATAATATTAATATTGCCCTTCAAGATTAACAAGAACCTTCCATTGTCATGATGTAATGACATTTGGGGGTTATACTGGAACTATTATCAATAATATTGGTATTTTATTTATAAGTAAAGTGATAAGTTGGCAAGTTCCTTACCATAATAAATACCTCCATAAATATTGTATTTTTATAAAAATAAGTTTTGATGTGGGTAAATACTGGTAATTTTGAAGAGCCATCTTACCATTATTTTATAGTGTATCAGTAATAACTTTCACTTAAGATAAAATACAAATTTATGCTTTTCCACAGTAATGTTTTAAAATGGTCAGCAAAACCAATTATGTTTTGCCTATAAACAATACTGAGCAGGGTTTTCAGATAGCACATACCAAGTTTGTAAGTGCAGGAAGTGAAATAAAGCAACTATAATCTAGTGTAATTTAAAGTACATTTTTAGGGGGCAGAATAGTACAGTAAATAGGGTACTTGCATTACACAGGGGCCACCCGGGTTCAATCAATGACATCCCATAGTTTTTCCAGAATTATGTACAGAGTTTAGAGCTAGTAGTTAACCCTGAGTATCACCAGATGTAACCCCTAAAACAATGTATGAATATATATAAATATAATTTTTGTAGTAGGCTTTACTCTATACATGGAAAGAATTTGTTAGTAGTGTTTCACAGTAAAGTCAAAATTGCTGTTTATTTTGTGGTTTTATCACCATAACATAAACTAATTGTGGTGGCAGCCCTTTCCAATATTAGTCACTAATTGTCATACAGAGAGATGTGAACTCTGCTTGACATCTGACCAATGCTCGACCTCAGGTCCCCAGGTATTGTCTAATGCTTTAGTTTAGAAACCTAATTCCAGAACACTTCCATGTCCCTCTTCTTCCTGCCAGTCTCATTTACCCACTGCTGTGCTGCTTTTAATCTCAGAGACTCTTCAAGAATATAACCAGTGGTTCCTTTCCCAGAGGTACCAGAACTGAGGTTTACAATTGACTGAAGGAAGCAATGGTTCTGGGTCAAGGACTAAGAAAATTTCTCTGGGGTGATAGTTCAATCTTCATGCTAGATTGATGCTGACAGACCCTTGCTTACCAGGTTCTCTTCCAGATGCAATGACTAGAAATGAGAAAGAATGTGTCAGCTGCTCCACCTACTAATGTTGGCACAGCAGGGGAACCACTGGCTTATTCCTCTCACTTGCCTCACGCCTCTGTGTGGATATGTCATCACAGTGAGAAAGCTAAAGGCAAATATTTCTCTTAAAACAGAACTTCTACACTTCATCTGGCACTAAACTAAGAGACAGTTCCAGCATTTAAGTTGCTAGAGGGAAAAATTCCAACCTTTAGTCAGAATTGAAGTCATTGAAAAGATATTAAGAAAAATTGCTCCTACTTGAGTCTACATGTTTTCACAACATAAACAGATTTCAGTAAATCAGTGTGAGATTTAGGATTTAAGGTCCATTGGGATAGGAAGAAATAAATTATGTGTACGTATTGATTCATAAAGCCCACAGTCCTTAGTATGTTCCCTCTTTTCCACAAGCTGCCTTGTTCCCTCAGTCCCTCCCTTCCCCTTTCCTTCTATTCCCTTCCCTCCCTTTACTTCACTTCCCCTCCCTTTCCATTCTCTTCCCTCCCCTCTCCTCCTCTACCTTCCCCTCCCCTCCTTTACCTTACTGGATCTTACCCTCCCCCATTCCTCTCCTATCCCCTCCCCTTCATAAGTGATGGTCATATAAGGTGTATACAAATATGAGGATAACATTTATGTTGCTAATTACTTTTATATACATTTTCCTTCGATTTCTGTGATAGAACTGAATAAAACTTATATTTGATTATTCTTTACGGGGGGGTGACTGCTAAATTTATACATATACCTTCCTCATCTTCTAAAAATTGACCTTTTCCCACCCCAAGATTCATATTTTCACCTTGATCAATTTATGTTCCTTCTCTTTAACTTATTTTTAATAAAAAATCTACAAACATAAATTTAGATTAAAATGGAAATATATTGGGAATAAGTCATATCGTTGTCTTAAAATTATTTGTTCTGTGAGTCATGAATTGTTGAAAGCTTTGTTGAAAAATTGTTGACTAAAACAAAGAAGCAAGGTAGTTGAAAGTGTTTGTAGATATAGGTGGAAGGGTGGGAGGTAGAATAGGGTCTTGGAGTATGGAGATAATTCACAACATTAGAAGATTAGGAGCACAGAAGAAAGCTGGACTTATATTTCCAAATTTCTGTTTTGCTATTGACTAGCTGTTGAAATCCATGGATGCAAGTTAAATAGAAAGCTATGGAAAATATGTTAGTGGCATGATTGTTTTTTCCATGCAGATATAATGAAAAAATTATCCTGTCTCAACTTGAAATATGTTCCAATATTTTTGAATAATCTTACTGAGAATTCATGAGGAACACAATCAGACAATGGGGAGGCAATTGTACTCGATTTCTTCTGATAGAACTCTGGCTCAGAAATAATTATTGGCAGTATTTCTTCTATACCCAGTGCATTTTTACTCAGTATAAAGGCCAAAATAAACTTACTTCATGAGGAAAGAACAGAGATGAATGAAACTGGTGTTCCCTGGTTTCCATTCAGAAATTATTAATTATGTTTTATTTTCATGCTACACAGAAAGATGTGCAAGAATATTTTCTAAAGGTTTCCAGAAAATGATAGCTAACTTCATATGATAGGAAAAAAGGAATGGAAAAGGGAATAGACTTTACATTGACTCTACAGTAATAGAAATGTCTGCCACAAGAAAATCTACCAAGGTAACTTAAAAATTTCCTTCATATGTATTTATGTTAATGGTCAATAATTCCATGTCATTTCTGTTTTGGTTTTCATCATCAGTGCAGGCTCTAGTTATTTTGACATCAAGCCTGAATCTTATAGTTCGACAAACACAATGGAAGACATTTCTATTCTCTGCACAAAGTTTTAATAAACCTCTCTCCCTTGTTTTCTATCAAAGAGCAAAAACAAGCACTAGGTTTTTGCTGCTGTTCTGTGGAAGAATCTGTGAAGGAGGAAATGACAATTCAGAAAGAAACATTGAATATATTCAAAGCTTTATTCAATTAGACCTACTGTTTTCGATGGCCACCCATGGTGTATAACAGCACTTTACAAAATTGACACTGAAGCCACAAAAGCTTTTGCAACCAACACCACCAAATAAGTTTTGCAACAACAAAAGTTTAAATTACCCATTAATTTAAAGAAGTTAGAACTAAGAAAATCCATAACTTAAGACTATATTAGTCAATCTTTCCAATTTTAAATCATACCAGGCAGGAAAAGTACAGAATCAACAAGGGTGCTGGCTTATCATTCCAGCTGAACTTTAGCATTCTACTTACTACTTTTCTCTAAAATGCAGAATACGATGGGCTCATCTTTATTATAGTCTTTAAATAATTATTAGGCTTAATTGCCTCGGTTCATAGAAATTTTAAAATTAGCAAGTGGTGCTTATCTCTCTGCAATGCTCAGTGTTAATAAAACATGCTGCTCCATAAACACATTTCACATCATATTTGTCCATGATTATTTCATTGTTTTTCCAAGTACAGATGCCAAGAGACAAAGTGTTGCCGAATTCCTGTAATTACCAGCATTTCCCTAGATTTGGGTCCATGAAGTATGTAGTCAATCTCTATTGTCTTGTGCCTTCGTTTTGAATCTGTCCCTAGTGCAGGAATGTCAAAATCACCATTTAGCTACACAGCCTGCTCAATTTTTAAAAAGGAAAATCACATTCAAGCTACTAATTAAGAAAAGAAGAGAAGTGAGCTGTGAATAAAAAGAACTGCCCTCTAAAAGGCTTTAAAGAGAAGCTTGCAACCATGCTGCATTCTGAAAGGGACTGATTCTTAGTTATCAAAGCTTATTCTAATATAGCAGTTAGGGACAATATTTAACTAAATTGTTAAAAAAGTTTTAATGTAACTAGTTAAAAGAGAATTCAGGTATTGTCCATCCCTTTTCTATTTTACAGAGGAACTTCATTAATTACATTTCTTATTCTCAGACACTTTTTTTCTAGAAACTGCTTCATTCCTTTAAGAAAATTGTTGAATGTGCATTCCTTTGAGGAAAACACAGATGTTCTATTATGTGTAGATATTTGGCAAAATTGTTAATAGACTAATTTCTCCAAATGATTTATTTCCACAGAGTCTAAGAAAAAATAAGGATATGCTGCATTTTGACCATCATAGGCATAAGGTAAATGATTTAGACAAGAAAATAAATAGCAAAGAACTAAAAAGAGTATTTTTCCTCTAATGTCACAGCATAGAACTGCTTCTTCAAGAAGATTATTAAAAATGACAATTGTAGATATAGATGTAGAATCTAAGCAGGTTTCTTAACCACATCTTTGTTAGGGGTATGGTATATACCACATTCTGTTTTCTGGATGCCAATATTGATAGAAAGAATTATACTTTGGTTGATCAAATATATGAACAGATAGATATATTCTGGCATATTTTTATCTGAGAAACTGTACAAGAAGTAAGTTAAATTAAATGATTTGAACTTCTTTATGTTACACACAGTACTTTGAATATACTAGTCTATGTAATTAGCCTTACTTTCCTAGTTGTTTCCCCCAAATGAAAGGTTCTTTAAAGTCTACCAGTAGTTAATTATACTGAGGATTTTACTTTTTCTAACTTAGGACACAGGCCTATAGGCACTTTCTTAGCTGGCCACTAGATGCTGCTATTATTCTTTCCATTGCTCAGTAGTCTGCAAAGACGTTCTCCTCCAGAATTAGTCATCAGGCTTTGAAGTTTGTCTTCTCAAATTGGAGTTATTTGGACTTCACTCTTGGGAGTGGTTTTACTGCTATCTTCAAACTAGTCCTTATCTCGGGGAATAGGAATTTAATATGTTCAAATTTAGAGGTACCATAAAATGACCTTGTAGGGCTTTTTTTTAACGTCTAGTTCTTACTCAAATTTTGCATTTTTTCCTGTATGCTGACATATTTGCTTTGGATCTCATTCCTGGTCACCTGAAGATTATTTTCATTCTACCTTTATCCCCAAAGACCTGATCTATCTTAACTGGGTTTCAGCAACTGAAATATACATTTCTTCTGAGAAACTGGACAGCCTTCCAACTTCAGATAGCCATCTGAATCATTCGGTAGTTAAAATATTACTTAATAAACAAAGTTAATTCAGATTGAAAGGCAATATGTCATAATTTGAGGGGACTAAACAGGTTTAATTTTCAAATAAAGTTTTTTAGATTAGTATAAACTTCTTTTCCCTATACCAACTCCTTTCTTCATTTCTTTGTAGCATATTTAATAGATGTACAAATGATGATGATAATGATGTTTTTAATATAGAAAAATTTTATTTTCCAAGGTTGTGCTAGTTCTCCCTTTTAGATAAACCAGAACAATCTCAAATTTCTTATTTATGTGAGGCCTGCTGTCTAAATATTAAAAATTTTATGTATTTTATGCAGTAATATATTCAAGAAATGTTAGTGTAAGTTGAACTTACTTTACTCAATAATATTTTGAACTTTAAAGAGAATTTGAAATAAAGAAAACCATCATGTCAATTACCCTTGCTAATGTGTGATATTTCTGTGGAGATATGTCTTAAGAGTTTTCAGTTAATTACCACTGCTTTACTACATCCTTTAAATTGATTGGATCAGTACTGTAATAATTATCTAGTTTTATAAAGAGAGAAATAATACAAATGTTCCTAATCAAAAAATGAAGACAATTTTGAAACCTATTCACAACTTTTCCAAATTCCATGAGCTACAAAGAAGTTAAGAACATCTCTTCAGAAACAAATACATAGTTTTATTGGGTTAAAAACAGATTGTGTCATTGGTTGAAGAAAGATTCAGATGTAGATTCCATCCTTAAATTTACTTATTGACTTTTTGTAAAAGAGACAATTACATATTTAATGCATGTGCCCTTATTAGATCTAGGTAATTGTACTTTTAAAAAAGCTGTAATAAAAATAGTTGCAATAGTGATTTAATAATTGCCTTTCAGTATATCGAAGCTGACAGAATATGAGTTTTAATTTCATAAGAGTTATTGAGCAACATAATCTAGGAGTTCATAAAGTTTTGTAGTAAAAACAAGAATTTATACTGACTTAGCATTAACTAATCATGATAACTATGATATTTTTCTTCCCAGTTTTAATTTTGTTTTTTTGGGGGGAAGGGGCCACACCCCGTGACGCTCAGGGATTACTCCTGGCTATGCTCTCAGAAATCGCTCCTTTCTTACATGTTAATATCTATTAGAGTCAAAGAAACATTTTGGCCATTATAGTAACCAATATAGAAAACATAGGTCTTTCAAAATAGCACACATTATCACTTTGAAGTTGGTAACCTTTGGGGGAAATTAAATGCTGATTATCTGAACAATACCTTTATTATATGTTGTGTCAATTATATGAAAACATGTAAAAAAAAAACATCTAATCCCATGAACTTTTACCAACAGGATAGACAAAAATTAAATCTGCTTACATACGTATTTACTGTATTTTTTCTAGTGACCACTCATAACTGATCTTTCTCTTTCACCTTCATGTTTACTGTTATTAGCTGAAATAATAATGATTTAATGTCGTGACTAAAAATAAGTGACTATGCTAAGTCACCTAGTTTTATTGACTATTTCCCATGTATATAGAAGGAGTACATGGGCTACTTGGGCTACTAAATCTCCTTTGCCTGTTTTTCAATTATCAAAAATAATACAATTTATTTTGAATTAAAGCTTTATAATTTTACTTTAATCATTAGAATGATACAGTGTTCATCATGCAGATTTAAAAATAAAAGATTAAATTTCAAATAAGAAAGACTACAGATAGGTTACGTCATCTATTTATAAAGGGCCAAAGAAAAATCTAATAATTTTTTACTAAGTCTGAATGACTTCCTTAAATTATACCTAATATAAGAAACTGGTCATATATAGCTAAAAAGGTTTGTCAGAGAATATGTATATTAGGTAAATTTCCATTTTATAGAAAGCAAATAAGAAATAGTTTGATTATGTGAAAAGCATAATGTCGGAAGAGAATATTTGGGCCCTGACTGTTGGCACCAAGTTGAAAAATTAAAAATCAGTCCCTCTTTTCTCCATGTTTCATCTCTATGGAGTAAAGGTCAGAAGAGAATTAATAACAAATATTTGGTTAGAAAGCTTTATATTTAAAAAATATCTTTCAAATGTAGGGAAAAAAGGTTGAAGTAATAAATAGGTCTGAATGTGATATTAATTTAGATATGTTCATAATACATTAATAATTTTCCAATTAAAGTTATATAGTTTGATTTTTCTTATATTTATAGACCTATGTCACAATGGTCTCAATCAATGTTATAAAACTTTCCATAAAAGAAATCTAATACTTATTAGAGACACTTCATTTCCCAGAAATTCTTCGTAGTCTACCAATATGACCAATTTTCTAGTCTTTATTATTTGATGTATTTGAATACTATATGATTAGGTATTTTGTGATTAGGTTCTTACAACCAGCTTAATTGTTTTCCAATGTTGTTACATGTATCATTATTTATTCCATTTTGTATAAATAAACCACATCTTTACATTCATTAATGCTTCATACTGTGTTCTTTTTTCTATGAAGTGTGTTATAATTTTTTTCTATGTGATTTTGTATATGAACATATATTTTCTGATAAACATATTGTTGTGTGAGAAAATATTTCTCCTTTAGTATCTGCTTTTCTATATCAGAAAAAAATATTATAGATTCAATTTAACATGCATAAGTCGATTAAATACATGACAAGGACAATAAATGCAAAAAGTATTATGCATTGTTGGCTAGGTATGTCCTAGTTACTAAATTGTTCTGAGGAAAATAGTTTATCTAGAATAAAAATGATAATTATACTAATACATGTAAAAATTGACATATTCAAATAAAAGCAGGATGTTAATTGAAGTTTGGGGGTACTTATTACTATTTAAATTTTATATTATCATGATTTTTTTTGTTTGTTTTTTGGGGGTCACACCCGGCGGTGCTCAGGGGTTACTCCTGGCTCCATGCTCAGAAATTGCTCCTGGCAGGCACGGGGGACCATATGGGGCACCGGGATTCGAACCGATGACCTTCTGCATGAAAGGCAAACGCCTTACCTCCATGCTATCTCCCGGGCCCCTATTATCATGATTCTTATTGGCAAGATGACATCATAACTTAATTCTATATTCCAAGAATAGATAGCTAATATAATTAAAAAGTGTTCTTACAATAAAGTCTTACCTCCTGCTACTGATACCTTGCATTTGAGTTTATATGTTTTGATAATTTACATTGTAGAGTCATATTGCTATACATC